>VZRS01013544.1:0-81273 GCA_013398055.1 Ifrita kowaldi
AAATCATCATGGCATCAGTACAAGCTCACATAGCATTTGCAGTCAGGATTTCAGAGCAACTCTGCAGATCCACAGCACATGGTACCAGGACATTGTAAAAGTGGCCTAATAACTCACCTATTAGGCCTTACTTTATATTTTATCATACACCTCTATATTACCTTATTATTTAATCAAAATACCCCTATTTTACAGTCAAAGGGATGTTAGATGCATTTTTTTTTCCTGTGTGGTATTTCACTCTGGCTTTAAAGTTCTTGGCATGAAACCAGAAGACAAAACAAAACTCACAGGCAATGAAATCCCAGTAAGAAAGACAAAGCTCTCTTAGGAAATCTCTTTTAAAGAGCTACTCTGGCCATATGGAGAAGTTGTTGTTTCTCCCTCAGCACAGAAATAACAAGGTACAACTGTTAACTGAAATGACAAATTCTTTCTATTTAATATTAGAGAGAGATTCCGCATTGACAGTATCTCCCTGGCTGTGCCATTAAAATAGAGCAGGAAATAAGAAAATCAAAGTGATAAAAAAAGTAGTGCTCATTATGGAGAGCCCCAAATGTTTTCTAGAACCGAGCATTGATCCACTTGACTTCAGAGAGCACAGCACTGCATTGGTTGGTGGAAGGGTTGCAGCGCACTGTGTTATCAAGTTTTTAAAATTACCACGAAATTGTAGCAGATTAGCAAAATGCCTTACAACTTAGAGTGGAAAAAAAAATTTAAATATTTTATGTTCCCTGAATAACAGCAGAAAGTACATCTTTATTTCATGTTGTAATAAACTTTAACTTTGTTTTCTAGAAGCAGCCTGCATCCAAGAAACTATGCTCTTAATGGAATTATTAAGCAAAAACCTGGAAAAGTTATTAAAGCTTTATGTGAATGGCTGAATTCCTTTCTATTTGTCTTCCTTCAAAGATGATACTGTAGCAATAATAGATATAAAGCAATAATGGATATAAGGCTAGTAGAAATATTCATAAAACCAAGGAGATCATAAATCTAATAATAGTGAGGAAATTATGAGTCTGATTCTGACTTTTTTTTATATTGCTGGACAAAAATCGGGAGTGTCTCCTTAGCTACCAGTAGAGTCACCTATGAGGAAGTGGTAGAAAAAGCAGTCCTTGTGCCTTGTAGGAAGAATAAAAAACTGTAAAATATTGCATGTGTTTGTTCAAATATGAACAGAATAATAAATTATACTGCAAAATGAAGAAAGGTGTTAAAATGAGCACATTTTATAAGTGAGAACTAAACTGTATTTGAAGTCTCTTGGGGGGCTTCACAAATTTGGGATGTTTTACCAAGTAATCTCTTGCTCATTTCTAATTCTTCTACTTGTCACTGTGATGGGTAGAGGAATATTGTTCTTTTAAATGAACATTTCACAAATGGTCTTTATTTGACTGAACTGGAGAACTCATTTGTGAAACAAGAGGGGATGTTCATGGCTGATTCAAACGAATTAGATGCTTTCTGAATAGGTGTTCTACAACACCAACACCGTGTATGCCTGATACCTTAGGAGAGGGACAGCATACACAGGGTCCTGGCCTCTTGGCCATGCTGAATATTTTAAAATATGATGGCATGTCACCATCCAAAGATTTTCTTTGTTATTTTGTAATTCTAATAAACAGCTTTAGTGATTCGTTAAATCACTTGAGCCATTTCAATCTGATCACAGCAGCTGTTTAATTTACAGCACAGTTAGGATCATCCTCTAAACCTGTGAGCTTTTGAGCAAAATAATCAAGTGTGAATGATTTTTCTCTTTCAGATACCATTCACTAAATATTGTTGTATTACAGCTTTCAGGTTTTGGATTAGTAATGTGCCTCTAAGTAAAGGAGTTGATAGAGTTGGATATGTAAGAATATGTATCTGCCTCTGACAGGGCACAAGGCTATTTCTCACTAGACATTAAGACTAAAATGAGCAGTGCAACTTGGCAGGTGCACTGTGTTCTAGCAAGGCAATGACATCAATGATTAACTGCTTTGGGTCATTGCTTTGATGTGTCCATTCGCAGACAATCCTGTAAGATGTAAGAGAGGCCAGCTGAGACTTGTTTTACATTGGAGTCTTCGAATGATTAATTGGTGGATAAAGATCTTATTTATTTATTTCAAATACAGTTACTGTAGGATTGTACCATCCACAGGTATAATCCCTGTTGATGCACTGTACTGGAGAGGTGCAAATATCTATTCTCTTGTATTCAGCTGGGGAAGTGCTAGAAATGTACGGACTCAGCTTGAGGAGTTATCAGTTCCCGAGACCTGACCTTGTGTCTGAGACTCACTGGAGAATAAACTGTTGCTATTTATTCCACTCAGTTTGGCTGCATAGTTGAAAGTGAACAAGTGAGGCTGCATTTTCAAATTGTCTGGAGACCCACAGCATCAGGAAACCTGAGGGGATAATATGGGGCCTGGGCACCACCAAAACCTGGGATTTGGTCTTTTGTAATGTGGATGTGAGTTTCAAAATGTTAGCATACATTTTGTATCTGTTAGTTTACATATTTGAACGTACGATTTTTTTATGATTGAATTGCAAGAACAATTGGTGTGTTGAGGTGTTGCTTCATATGTAGATATTGGTGATTAATATACTAATGTAGATTAGTATTGTGAAGTCAGAAAGGTCTGAAGCCAAAATTGTGTTCAAAGGAGGACTGCAAAAGATTATACAATTCCAGTTTCCTCTAAGATAAGGAGGCCTTCCCCCTGGTAAGCAACAGAGTATTATTTCCCTAACACTGATGTTCACCTTACTTATGTCGTAGATAGTGCACCATGAATAAATAACAAAATAATTTCTTTGGCACTGACTTTCAAGAACGAAACCCTCTGGTAACACTGAAATGCAGGTATTACATAAACCACTATGTATAGCCATAGTATTTTGGTATTGTGTTTTTTGGAATTACTGTTCAGAAATATTAACCTATTTTCCCAGAATAGGGCAATGGCATTCTTTCACTGAAGGATCATTCCTGACAGTCACGCGTGACTTTTACGCAGAAAAAGATTATGGTAGGCAGCAGTGATGTTGCTAAATATCTGGTATACCACAAAGCTGTCTTCTACAAGTCATCTATATAATTTCCTAGAATTTCTTTTTCTAGGATATTCAGATATGCTTGTCTAAATGCAATCAGGTCAATTTTTCATTTAAAGTGGATATCACTGATTTCATACCTGCCCAACAACTTAAAACCTAAACAACAATTTAATGATGCGATCTTCTTCTGTTCTTGTGTCCATGGAGATGTAACAGTGTAAATTTTTTTCCGGATCTTTAGGTCTAATGTATTCTGAGAACACCTGCATTTCCTCCTTCAGAAAGAATTTTGCTACTCTATAACTCATTAGCATCCTGGCACCCTTCCTGAACCTGTGTGGAT
The DNA here is from genome assembly GCA_013398055.1 of Ifrita kowaldi. Classification (NCBI taxonomy): domain Eukaryota; kingdom Metazoa; phylum Chordata; class Aves; order Passeriformes; family Cinclosomatidae; genus Ifrita; species Ifrita kowaldi. The sequence continues at coordinate 3,419 of VZRS01013544.1, forward strand.
ATGGATGTGGAATCTATTTTGTTTCAACATGAACTTTCCCCTGTAGTGCTGTAAGTCTTGAAAACTGTGGATCTTTCCTAGGCAGAGCCCTCTTAGCAGAGACTCACAGTCTAGCTGTGTTTTTATATTCAGCATTTTCAGTTTCTTCTGTTTTGACCAATATGAAAGAAATGTGTTTTTCTTTGTCAATTCTTTATTTAAAAATCTAAAAAAAACCAAAACAAAACAAAAAAACAAACAAACAAAAAAACCTTCAAGATGTGCAGTGTTCCCCAATCTTACTCCATTTGTGTTGCCTCATTCATTTCAGAAGGGTCAGAGATATCCCAAAACTCCATGAATCAGGACTTCAGTACTTCCATTGTCAGTTTTTGAAGATGTTTGTAATTGATTTACTTTTTTATTAAGTCATTGATACTGAATTATGAAGGGGTTTTGTATACATGGATTATACACAGAAAACAGCCTTAGCTCTCTGACAGATATCTATAAAGGAAATTATTGGTTTGATTTGAATAAAGATATTATAAGAATTTCAATATGGAAAACAAAAGCATAGAAATATAAAACATTCCAGAATCCCAACCACTCATAAAAGTTTAATTTGCCCAATGTGTGCATATTTTTTGTGATACTGTTTTATTACAATACTCATGTTTTTTTTTCCCCTGTAAGATATCTGCCAGCTTCAACGTCTGTTTGACAATTTCTGTCATCTTCATCTTACAATGAGAAGGCTCCAGCTTCCATGCTTAGGGGATGTATTGGTCAAGAGATTTGTTGTTGGCTTTTGAGTGGGTTGTTGGAAGACTCAGAATGAGGCTGCTATACACATGAATAAGGCTGTTAGACACAAATCCAACTTAGGCGCTTACCTGGGCTTTCAACCCTCTGCTGTGAGCGAGGGCCAGAACTTTGACTCCCAGTGTTGAGAGGTGTCTCTCCCTTTATGGGGGCTGTGCTTCAGAAATACCAAGTTCTGGAAAGGTCAGATTTTTTTTCTTCAGGTTTTTCCCTCTTTCCTCTTCAAGTACCTCCTGGACCAGGCCTTATACTGCCTTGGGTCCTGTGGTGAAGGATCAAAGCTCTGCTGTCTAAACCAGCAGCCTCTGGAGTGCTGCTTGCAGGTGTGTCATTGCCTCCGCTGCCATACAGAGCCAGAGGGATGAGTAGGTAGATGGATACCTCCAGTGGGGAGGGCAGAAAGGCAGCTTGCCTCAGTGATGCTGAGCTTCTATCCAGTAACCTGGTTTTTAGCAAACTCTCTTTGTTTACATCCCTGCTAACCGGGCATTCCATTTTGAAGTGGCAAAGGCTTGTCTGATAATTTAAAACAATATATTCTAGAGGACAGTACACTGCCAGAGTTCTGTGCCTCCGGTGACTTCTCAGAGCTCATTTTCTCTTGATATTAAACCAAGACATTTCAGATCCTCTGTGGCATTTCAAGTGGGTTTTGGTTTGGGAAATCAGACTGCAAAGGTAAAACATCTATCATGATCGTTATACAAATAAAGTTCACATTCCGCTCGGAGCAATTTTTGGAAAAATATTTCACAGTGTTTTCAGGTATGTTGGTCTGAGAGGATCTTTTGAACTAATTTCTAATTCCTCTATATCTGAAATAATTGATTCACCTTTAACCCCATTCAAACTGAGGAACTTCTGATGCAGCTGTGAGATGCTGCATCAAATGGTCATTAATACAGCACTGGGACAGCAGAGTAGCTGTGTTTTCATTGCCTGAATTGGTGGTTTTACTTGTGTAGTATCTGGGTTAATGTCTCTTTCTGTACAGCTATTAAAGAACCAAGCTACCTGGATTTTAACCTGCAATCCTCTGGTCCCAGTGCTGACATATAGGGAAGAAGACAGCCCTCAGTAAGACACTGTAATGTGGGATACCAGGCTTGCAAGCCAGGAGGAAGAAGGGCTTATTTCTCAGCTACTGTTAAGCATTTGCTCAGGGAGTAGGAAAAAAGAAAGCTCAAGATAAAATATTCCCTTTCTAAGCTGCTTGGAATGGAAACGCGTATGATGGAAAAATGATGGCAACAGAAGGGTGAACACAGATAATAACTTTACTCCTGACCACTCGAGGAGAATAGACCAATATTATTACTTTTTGATTTCTCGAGAGAAATCAGAGAGCCTGGTCATTTGATGCCATATCCTTGGAGACTAATAGCTGATGCCTTTCAGAGCAAAATGCAGTACGGTTGTATAACTGATGAAAATCATTGGTTGTGAACACAACAAATTTTAAATTATTTATTTATACTCCCAATAGAGCCAGAGTGATATTATTTTGTGGGTGAAATACATTCAATTAAAACCTGAGCTATAGAAGAACTAAACTGTTTTCAGTTTACAACTTTGTAAGTAGTTGTGGCTGCAAAGCATGGAGGAAGATATTCAAACATCTGAACATAGTATCTCAGTGAATTTGGAGTTAACTTTGGCTTTTTATCAAAATAGCAGTTTTCTATTTAAAAATGAACCTAGATTAAATGTAAAGATCTTCATCCATACTCGTCATCTTTTGACTGAATAAAACAATTTGAGCTTCCCACCTACTTTACTGCAGCTAGACAGAAAAACATAATTATTTTTCAAGAGGGAAGCCACTTTTTCTCACAGTAATGTGGCCAGTATTCAACCATTTTTCAATCCGCCTAAGTGGCCATACTCACTATATCTCCCTGGTTTGTCTGTGTCTAAAACATGTTGATATCTCTTTCTAATTGAAGTGAAATATGACCATTGTAGCAGTCCAGTGTATTCCCATTTCAGATTAACTTTTAATGAAATGAAGTCATTATCTTTAAAGCATCTATGAATTTGAAAATACATGTCAAAAACTGTACTAAGTAAATGGACTCATAGTTACAGGTAAGCTGCACAGAGAATATCATGCTGACAAAACCCCACGTCCCTGCAGAGTTACTGTGAGGTCAAAGGCACCTGACACAGAGGTGCTGAAGTAGCAGCACTTTTAAACCTGCTCCCAGTATGGGAACTGATTACCTTTCTGGGACTGGAAGGTAAATATGGAACAAGTTCATGCCCTGTGGTCTTGCTCTGAATATGATTATGTTCAAGATGCAAATGAGCCAAGATGTGAATGACAGCAAGGGACAAAATGATTGGGGCATGCACAGGGGACCAAACATCAATAGATCCCTCAAGAGTGTTTTCACCTTGACAGTGAATGTGATTAGAATTAGCATTCAATTCCTTTATAACTCTGGCAATGTTAAATGTAATTTGGCACATGTTTGAATAGGTAGGCTTCTGCAAATCTGAGGTATGGATACAATCTTCTGGAAACAAGAACTTGTTATCCTCCTGCTACTGAAACACCGTGTTCTGCAGACCACAGTGATTGGGAGGGCAGAGACAAGACCAAGAGCAGAATTTTGTGTTCCTGATCTAGACAACTTTCTGGAGCTGGTGATCCAGGGTTGGGTTAAAATTGAGGTGGAAGGCAAGGCCCTTGATTTTCCATCTCGAGGAACAGGCAGTGGTGTGTTACCTGGGGAGGAACTCCTGACTATATAATACAGGAGGAGCACGCAAATGCCCAGTTCAGGAATTAATCATCTTGCAAGTCTTATGGTTATTACAGGAATGAAAGTGCTGTGTTGTGCACTCACTGGAGACTCAGAGGTATCACTGAAAGGGCAGACAATGATTACACTACAGAAACTATTCAAGGAATAGCTTTGAATCAAGCTTTTGGTGGATTCAGGGACTGTTACAGTCCTCATCTGTGCATAGATTTTCAACTTCATTTTGTAAGATCGAAAGTGGATAAGAGAGTTCACCATCCTGATTTGGGAAAGAGCTTCTTTATAGGCCTTCTTTTTAAGTTTTCACAGGAGACTTTCTCAATGTTAGCTCTCAAGGAGGTTCCAAACCCATTAGGTTCAACAATCAGTAAGCGTTTTTCTTCTAGTAATTGAATCTCTGTTTTATGGAACTAATAATATATTTTAGTGGATGTAAATTAGCCTTTTGGTAGCTGTATGGTGTTTATATCTGCATTTACTGGCTTCTAGAGCAGCATATATAATGGATATCAAATTATGGAGAGGTATCTGTGGATTTTCTTTTACTGGATACATTCTTTGGACTAGATGATCATTGTTGGTCCCTTCCAATTGAAATATTCAATTCTATTCTATTCTATTCTATTCTATTCTATTCTATTCTATTCTATTCTATTCTATTCTCTCCATGGCTGGTCCCCCATCTTGCACCATTCTATTTTAGGAGTGTGCCCTCTGACCAGCTGGCTGTGCCCGTGGTGCTGAGTGCCTCCCTTGCAAAGGTGAGCTGTTAAAAGTAGTTTCATTCTGTCCTGAATACTCCTGACACCTATGTCTCTACAGAATAATATATGTCTCTACAGAATATAGCAATTTAGACAACTTACTTATCAAGGCTAAGCCAAGTCCTGGATCCAGTCTTAACCTTTTCTTAAGCTCTTTGTCCTGTTCTTCCCTTACCAGAGAATTGACTATAAACTTTAACACTTTAAAATTCTTCCACTTAACTACAAATTGTACAGCTGGCACAGAGGTACACTGTCTGTTTCTGTGACAGCAGATCTGATGTTTGATGTGCCACAGTCATTTAAGCTGTTCCATCACCTATGTTTAGCCTATAGGAGCAGGATTCAGACTGAAAGCACAAAACATCCTTGCAAAACCAAGGTACTTTCTTAATAATTAATCCGGATGATTAATTATTAAAAAAAACCCCAAACATTTTCTTAGCAAGATGATTCCCTAAGAACAAATGCCTCATTAATTTTGAGGACCTCAGCCTCTATGAACTAATAAGTCTAACAATGATAATTTTATAAGGAATGCCACTCGTTTCATGGTCACCAAATAAGCACCTGTTTTTTTATATTCCTTGGCTGCTTAGGCTGGAGAACCATGAAGTCATCCAGTGTGAAGATTGCTCAGTATATAAAGCTGGGGGAAGAAGGAGGAAGGGGGGGATGTTTGGACTGGTGGTGTTTGTCTTCCTGAGTCACCGTGTGATGGAGCCCGGCTGCCCTGGGGATGGCTGAACACCTGCCCTCGGGCAGTGGTGAATTAATTCCTTGTGCTATGCTTATTTGGGGCTTTTGCTTTATGTATTAAAACTCTCTTATCTCAACCCATGACTTTTCTCACTTTAGCTCTTCCAGTTCTCTCCCCCATCCCACAGGGGAAGGTGAGCAAATTGTCTGTGTGGGGCTCAGTTGCCAGCTGGGATTAAACCACAACTCTGAGAAAAAAGACAAGAAAGAGGAAGGAGAATATAAAAGAAGGGAGAAAAGGAATAACAAACATGAATCAATATTAATTTCACTGATTTTCATCTCACAGCTTTTGCTGAAGATTTTGACTTCATTCTGCTCAGATTCAGCAGAAAGGCTTTATAAAGGCAATGTTAAGAGAATGCTGTTGTATTTTTCATATGTAGTGTTGTTTATGTGCTCATGTTTCTCACTGTGGTAATGGGAAGAGAAATAATCCCAAACTTACAGTGAAATGCGGAAACCATTGAAAGAAGCTCTCTGGCTGTCACTAGACTGTAGAATTTATTTTCTTAACTAAAATGAAGATCTTTTATAAAAGCTCATTATCAGTCTACTGAAGTTTTTTATGCCAGTGAAGAGTCTGACAGTTCATCCAAAAGTAACTACAGAGAGAGAGGTTCTTGCAAAAGAATAAACCTTGCAGTCTTATTTTCAACTCTCACACTCAATTACTATCATTGCAGAGGCCAGAATCCTCAGCCCAGCTTCTTCTCCTTCATGCACACACTCCTCTACACTCAGAGTACCTTCACTTTTCTTCAAGCAGAGGCAGAATCAGATGCTTTCTTCCTGCCCCCCAATTTGGGTAGATGGCTTTCTTGGTCCAGCAGTGAGCACCTCAGTTTTTTTTGAGTTTCATGCTGTTCCAAATGCTGGCTGGAACCACTGGTTATTATCACTCTAAGAGTTGTTTATTGTGAGGTTATTGTGGTATGTAATTATTTTTAACCTGTGTTTAGTGCAATGGTTCCAATTGCTTCTGTTTGCTGTGACATCACAGTTTGTGCATTATTTAATTTCCTATATGGCCTTTTTCTTGCTTAAATCCCTCTTGGTTACCTCTCTGAGAGCTGTGTCCTGATAAATGCAGTGTTATGCATGTTCCAGTCTCAGGCAAATAACCATTGGATCGTAGAATGTCTTGAGTTGCAAAGAACCTTAAAGATCATCTAGTTCCAACTCCAAATCATTCAGATGGATATGGAAGAAGCACACTTTCCCTATCATGAGAATAAATCATTTATAGAATCTTTTTTGCTGCCCTGAGAGGTGGCTGACTGGGAATAATCAAAATTTGACTCTGTATTAAGGAAATACATATTCAGATCTGTTGCTAATCAAGGAAAATACACGTGTAGTGAAATTCTTCAAGTCATTTTGGTAGAACATGGTAACCAGACTGTGTAAATAAAGAAAAGCCTGTCTCCCATCCAGGTAGATTAGTTCAAATTAGTAGTTACCTGTGCAACTTTGTATGTCTCCCTCTGGGCATTTCCCCATCTTCCCTTCTGCTGTGTGCTGTTCTTTTGATCCTGAAGGCCTTCCTGTAGAAGTCTATTTCAGTGTCAGATCATCAGTGCCATAGTATAGAAGTGTCTCATCTGTTATTCTGTTACAGTTGCAACATTTTCTGCCTTTTTTTCCCACCCTTTCTCTTTTCTTTTTTCTTTTTCTTTTTTTTTTTGTCATTCACACTGCAGCTAGAATTTTCCTGGAACTGGTCTGTCTAGAGGTACAGAGAGTCACGAATAACCTGTCCTTTTGAGGCTGTCCTTGTTCCATTATTTTCTATGTTGTATTAGCTCATTTTTGCCAGAACCAGCTCAGTAATCTTGCAGTCAAGGTGCTCACGAGCCTCTGCAGCCATTTCAATGTTAAGGGCAGACTGCCTTCAGCACTTTCTTTCACTTCCTCAGAATAATTTCTGGAAGTATTTGTTCATTATGAGGCTGACAGTGTGCTGGGACTGCACCTTAGAAGGAATGAAAGTATTGCACGGGTGTGCACTGCTCTGAGAATCACAGAATCCCAGGGTTAGGGCTGGAAGGAGACAGTGTCAAAAGCTTTGCTGAAGTCATGGTAAACAACAACCACTGCTCTCCCCTCATCAATCCATCCTGCCTTGCCATCACAGGAGGTCAGATTGGCCAAGTATGATTCCCCCTTGGTGAGTCCATGCTGACTACTCCCCATGACCTTCTTTTCTTTTACACGCTGTTTGATGACCTCCAGAATGTTATCTTCCATCACCTCTCCAGGGATGGAGGTGAGCCTGACTGCCCAGTAGTTTTCCTGGGTCCTCCTTCTTGCCCTTTTTGAAGATGGGAGTAACATTTGCTTTCCTCCAGTCAAAAGGTGGTTGTGTTCTGATAGCAGATCCCTGGGGTCGACAGAAACAAATAGGTTATTGCATCCAGCTGGTGCTTCTGTGAGTCTGGGACTATAGTGATCCATAGCTACACCCAGGCAAAAATTCCCAAACAGCTTTTCCACCACATATGAAAGACTGGATCTTCTTGTCCAGTCTGAGCTATTTTCAAATTTAGTCTCACTTTACAAGCTGCTCACCCCAAGCTCCTCTTGCTCTTCCTACACTGGGCAACCTTTTAAATCACAGACACTTAAATGCTGACTCTCTTTATCTTGTCCATTAGGGCCAGTTGCCTTTGGAATTTGTTAATGGAGTGGGATGACATGGGAAAGGGATATGGCAAAAAACTTCTACTCCAAGAGAAGGAAATGAGCAACTCCTGTTGTACTGCGAATCCAGGCATTTGGGGAGTGCTCATAGCACAGTAAGGCAAGGTCGTGGTCCCCCTTTTTTGTGTAAAATGATGCAGACCTGGATAAAGTCTTGCACATTCTAGGGAGTATACTTATCTTCAACATCCCTTGACAAGAAAGGGTAAATTACAAACTTGTGGCACTTTGATGCTTGAGTCTCCTAGCAACAGTGGTTCCTCCAAAGATGACCCCTGTCATTTCAGAGTGCCTGAACCTGGACATTTTAGATAGCCTTCTATGGATGTAATGAACTTTAAATAAGCCTTTCCTTTATGAAAGCCTCGTTTCCCAGTAAGCAGGTTTTATTTCCAAATATCTTGATAGCTTAATGATAAAATATGATAATAGTTCTGCTTATTGTGAATAGAATCACAAAGAAGGTAAGTGGGTTCTTATTAATAAGTGCTCCTGAATTAATGCTTAATAACTAGCTGTTTTTTAAAACTTGTCTTTGAGGTTGAGAAAAGCAGCTCTTATTTACTGAATGAAGGGTTTAGGGCTTTACACCAAATATCCATTATTATTTGTATACCTGAGATCCTACTGTGTGACTGTTAAGTAATTTTACTTTTCTTTCATATCTCTAAATTTTAAATTTTATTCCAAAGTTTTTGCCCATGCCGTTTTCAAAACTCAGGTGATTTTTTTTCTCTGTGAAATAGAAAAGTGTAATGAAAAGGGTTGCAAAACTAACTGGAGGCTTCAGAGAGGTAGCTATGAGTTGTGCACTGAGTGGTGCACAGTTCCGCCATGAGGGACCTTTGAAGGTCTCTCCTGTCTGCAATGCTGTTTGGTACTTTTATTAATGGACTGAATGATGGTGTGGAAGTGATGCTTGCTCACTTTGCAGATTCTCTGGATGAATGGATGGGTATTTAAGCTGATCTTGATGTACTGAGGAACAGGATGCAATCTGATGAGGATGAAGCCCTGCACGTTTTCAGGAATAGCCCCTTATGGTTTTATATATAGGTCTATATAAATATAACTTGAATAACCACAGACACCCCAGTTGACTGGATATAGAAGCCTGTATTGAGCATTTGACAATATATAGGTTTATTTCTCCATATTTAAAATTAGAAATGCAGCTGAGTTCAGTGGCTGATAACCTGCATAATCAATCTAGTGTGGTTCTTTACGATATATGCAGTCTGCACTGCAGTTGTTGGTTGCATTGTATTGGCTGCATACATAGCCAAAAATTCATAGAGGGGTCCTCTTCCACCTGCCGTATTAATGGATTCACATTTTTTCCCTCAACATTTATTTCTGTGTTGGAAAAGTCTTAAATGAATTTCTAAATTGGTATCAGGTATCAGGATGTTAAAGGATGAGGGTGAGGCAGAAAAGTGATGGGGAAGTTTGTATTCATGTGGTGCAGGTTTGTGGTTACAAGAGTACAATGTTGACACCTAGGAAATGATAGAGACTGAATAGAAAAGAGCTTAACTGATACACATTTCTAACCAGCTGTTGCCAAAATATTGAAAGCAGTTCAGTTGGTCTATTGGAGGACATCAAAAAGAACCACAAGAATTGGTGCACTGATCTGTTTGAACACATCTGAAATTAGACAGCAACATTAAGAATATAATATTGCTGGGCGAGAAGCACACACTCCTCTGCTTTAACAAAAAGCAAAACCCATGGGCATGCAGGACATTTCTCTTTCCCTGATGACATTCCCCCATCCACTGAAGCAGCAGGTTTCTCTATATTCTCATCAGAACTCTTTGCACACATCAGTGGCAATGCCAGAGCAGAAAGCAGCAAATTAATAGAAACGTTTTTATTCTGGTAAATGCAAAGAAGTTGATCAGTTACCATCTATTATAATTAAATAGAAATTTCACTTGTCTCACCAAGTGAAAAATGAGAGGCTTGGTAGGGAAATACATGATATTTTGAAGCATCTGATGGTGTATGAAGTTGTTAAAGAAACAGCAATATTCCATGGAGAGTACAAGAGACATCCAAAAGATGTTTAAGTGCAACAGGATAAATCCATTTGAAACATGAAGACAGAGACATAAAAACACAGTATAATGTACAGGTTACACAAGGCAAGAAAAATGAATATTAAGATACAAGTCTGGTCTGCCCTCCTCTTTGTGCCATCTCTTGTCTGTAGAAATTATATAGAACAAGTACGTAAGTGTTAAACTCTCAGTGTGTTGAGTGGTGTAAGTAAAACACCACTGATACACGTTTTTGCTCTCATGCTTGAAATATGACAACTAAGATGAAGTTAGCGTCACTTAAATTTTACTGAAATATGGGAACTCATAAAAGATCAGACTGGAAGGCACCTTCATTTCCAGACTGGGTCAGCTGTGTGGTTATACCAGGATGTTCAGGAATTTATCCTGACTTTGGAAAACCTGCACAGGACAGGGACTTGCTTTCTGGGCAACCTGTCTTGCTGTTTGACTGCCATCCCAGTGTAAAGGTTTCTCCTTGTCTCCAGTCTGAACCTCTCTGCTCCCACTGCATGGCTGTGTCAGTGCTCTGGGGCCACTCTTAGGCCTTAATGCCCATGACTGGTCTCATCTGGGACCCCAGCCACACTTCTGTCTATGGGTCTGGGAGCCTCCTTGAAGCTCAGACTTTGTCACCTGGTCTGTGCCACTTTGAACAATGTGGTGGCCTTGCCCCCTGCCCTTGCTCTGTCTCTGTCTCCTTTTGCACCTGGCTGCTGCCTGGCCCTCTGAAGCTGTCACTTCTGGGGGCTGAAAAGTGCAGCTGCTCAGCCCCTTCTCACAGGGCTGGTGCCCCCCGGCCTAGAGCCGGCTTGGCCGTCCTCTGCCAAACCCACTGCAGTTCGTGTTTATTTGGAAAATCTCATCTAACAGAATATCTTCTGTAACAGGCCAAAGTCCACAGCTTGGATTGAATTCTGCTAACCTCGTGTTCATAGTGCTGTCTCCCATCTGAGAGTCTTTACTTCCGTTTCCTGATGGTGTTTTGACTAATACAACTGGACTTCAGCCTTAGGATGCTTTATTTTCATAACGTTATCAGTCTAACAATTTAGCAGTAATGCACATTTGGCAATTAGAGCTAAGCGATGAAGGAACAAGAGATTTTCTTAATAAAATTGTCTGGAACATCTCTAATGGAAACAAAGTAACTAAATAAACTTCCAAGTAATAAGTTGTATTTTTAATATTAATGTAATCACATAACATTTCATCACTTCATAATTTTTGGTTAATAAAATTTTATGTATGAATGAGTACTTAAATCTGATTTTCTTAGCCTCTGTTTTTTAGATACCTCAATAAATTCCAGGCACAAATATAAGCACAAAAGAAAATAATGAATATAACACTAATAAGCTAAAATATACCTATAGCCCTTTGAATTAAAACAAGTAAAGGAGATATGGTTGGAAAAATCTGTAAAATCATGACAGAATTATTATATAATAGTTATTATAGCTGCCTTTTATAAGATAAATTTTACTTTCTTCTTGAGTTGAAATTTTGAACCAACGAATAAGTTGGCAGTTGCAGAAGAAAGGAAGTGTAGGTAGTGGTGGAACACACAAGTAAAAGTTTCCATGTCTGAAATAACTGTTGCAGTTTTTTTTATTCTGGAAAAGTACTGAGTGTCTGTGCATGGTCTGCAGGCAGAACCTCTGCTTAAAATCAGCCCATGCTTGCAAAAAACTAGCCAGAACAAGACAATTGAGAAAAAATATAAGCCCTCTCTATTAAAGTATCATTCCTCCAGTTAAACTTGATGGCCTTATATTTCTGGCCTGATTGTTGTATAAGTTTTAATATTGTATAGCCTTAGGGAAAATCTGGTCTCAGTACACAGGTGGGTGCCTGTGACCCGGTGACTTTTGCTTCTTATCCTCTGCTGCTATTCCTCCTCAGACTACATGGCTGGTCACAGCAATAACCCTCAGCCAGATATCTTATTCTCTCTATTGCTTGGGAATATTAATCTTAAAGCCTTCCAGGAAATGCTGAGAGCCTGTGGAATTGCAAAACCCACTCACTCCCTGTTTGGGACCTGTATAAAGCAAAGGCAGTTCTCCAGCCTCTGCTGCTTTCACATTCCTTTTACTTCAAATCCCTCTGGAAATAAGCTCTGTTTTGTGTTCTTCATGAACAATACTTATGTTTTCATGAGAGATTTTTCATAGGGATTTCTGTAGCCTCTTTATTTCTAGGCAGTGCATAGCCGTTGTCTAATCCCAGGTGTGTTTATGGTTAATATCTAAATTAAACTGCGAGCAGCTAGAAAAGCTCAGGATATTCTGCATCTCATAATAGATGAGTATTTGGGTTTCCTGCCAAAAGACTGTGGCTCAGATGAAGCAGCCCCAGTAGAAGAAGTAAATAAGTTAGGAACTTAATTACTGTCTCACATGATATGTATTCAGAAGTTTCTGTGCATAGCAAAACAAGTTCAGGGAATTGCAGTAATTTCCTTTGCCACTTTATTTGATTGTGTGGTGATGGAGAAGGAATAAGGTAACTTCATTTGCATTAAAATTATTATGATTTCTGTTTTTCAAAACCAAATATTCACTGAGAACAGGAATAAAAATAAAACATCCAATTTAGGTGTTTTATTCACAGTCTTATTTTGCATCAGTGATAAACTACAGTGATTTTGTATTCATTCAACAGTATATTAAAATGCCTTGTAATAAGCAGATGTTAAAGAAACCCCTAAAAATACTATACAGGCCAGTTTTACAGTGGAATTAGTCAAACGTTGTATGATCAGAAAAACCTTAGGATGAGGAGAACTGGGGCTCCGGCTAAAAGTCTGTCTGGGAAGTGAAGTATTTACAGTCCCATGCTTACAAAAGTAATTAAGTCAGAGGCCAAAGGAGGTTCCAGAGCAGATTATAATTCATGAGACTTTAAAGCCGATCACCTCTGAGATTTTTGAAATTTGTTTTTTCTGATTTGGAAACTTTTAGGCTGTACATATTTCCTCTTATCTTCCTAAGCCTCAGAAATTAAGAAACTTATTTTTTGTTCCCCAAATGAAAGCTGAGATTATTATGTACAGACTTGAGTTAGGAGTTTGGACTCCAAGAAAGAACACCAAATGAATTGCAAAGCCATTGCTGAGAGTTTAAACCCCAGCTTTCTTTCTTGTCTTGTTTTCTCTTTTTCACATAACTGAAGTCCAGGTTTAAATGACATAGACTGGATGAATCTGAATAGATGAATGTTTGACTGAACACTTACTGGTGATGAAGTGAAGCCAACACTGAGAACTGTCACTGAGGGCTCTGCTCTCCCTTAGACAGTCAAAATCCCAGGCTCCTGGACAATTTTGTGTCATTTGAAAGCAGCTGTTCTGGTTCTGAGATTAATTACACCTCTTTTCTGTTTAATTTACAGCTGTGTCAGTTTCAGCAAGTTTTGTGTGGGGTCATATTTACTTTGAGAGGCTGTTGGACTGATTTCTTCTGTGAAACTGTGTGGAGAAACATATGCAACACTATAGATGACATAGGGACATCACCTTGGACATGCAGCTGCAAGAAGAGCCTTTCTAGTCCAAATTAATACAATTCACATGGATTGAGAATAAAATTCCAGCTTCTCAGTGCATCCCCAGCCCGCACATGCTCATTGAGCAGCTCTTGTGGAAACAGGGACTACTCTGTCAGAGCAGGAACCTTGTCCTTCTGGAACCCTTCTCTGAAAATGTATCTATTCCTGTCTTCTTTAATTTGAAGAGATTGAATTAGAACACTCCTTCAGATTAATCCTAATCTGGGAACTCAAGGCAGACAAGGATTTTGAATATTTTCCTCCACTCCGTCCTTTTTTTTTTCCCCCTCTGATTATCAATATGTAACACAATATGGATTTTAAAGACTGCTGAATTTTTTTCCCTAACTTACTTCTCCAGATACTAAAATTGCAACACGGCCTGACGGCTCCTGCAGTTACTCAGCAAGAGTTTCAGTTTCAAAGAGAAGTAGTTACTAAATCACGGCAGAAAAAGCCAGAAAACAGTATAAACTCCCTCTGGTGTATATGGTTTGAAGCTTACATCAGACTGTGTGAGTGAGATCTGAGTTAGCAAAGATGAGGAATGGGCTTTTCAGAGACCACATTCCTCTCAAGGAATCTGTATGGCTTCCTGAGCAGCTCATTTTATTTTTTTTGGACTTGCCTATTTTTGCTAATGATGTGATTAGAAACTACCACTTCTTTTGTCTGTGTAGCTGTTGGTGTTCTCAGCAAAAAAAAATCCAAGATTTTTGCTGGGCTTCTTGGGCATTACTATAAAAATACAAATACAAATACAGTCCTACATTATCTTATTAGAACTTCTTCCATATGTCTTCCATATCATAAAAATAGAAAAGCCTTAATTTACACTTTTGTTTTTATTTTTGATTTTTTTCTGATGGAATAATAATGTTATACTAGAAAATACATTTTTAGTTCAAGATTCTGGTTTGGGTTTTTTTTGTTTTTTATATATATATCATTGTAATCTGGAATTACTACTGTGAGGAATATTGGATTTATGTTACCAAACCGAGTGCAGAGCAGGGCTTTCCAAATTTTGTAAGAATTCATGAAATTCTTGGAATGAAAAACAAGATTATAGGTGACATTTGAAATCAGACTGCCTTTAATGTGCCTGTGTGTGAAAAAATAGAAGCCTTGCTGACAAGCAGAGAACAATGAGCTGGAATAAAGAAATACTGAAACATGGAAGAGCAGGAAGTGAAACAGAAAGGAGAAAACTACCTGGGGCATTATGTGGATGAAAAAAGAAGGAGAGGTAAGCCCAGCCCACTGAAGAGAACAAAGGGCAAGATGCCAGTTGCCCATGAATCAAAGGCTTAAAAATGCAAAATGCTAATTGAGATAATGAAAAACATTCAAAGGTCTTTCTGCAGGTAGTATGTCAACTTCAGATATTGCAGAAATTTTTGAACAGGGAAGGAAGGGAAGTGGAGGCAGTGTCCCAGATGTAAATAAAACCATTAACTTCTTGAAGTACATAATTCCTGAGGGAAAGGCAAAATCTAAGTGTAAAATGGGACTGATACTGTTCCTTTTTCATAGTGGGCCGAAAGAGAATTTAATTCTTACAGTGCTGTACCAGCCCAGACATCTGGGACATTGCTTCCAAATTTAGAAGAATCTTTTAAGGCACCTAAATCTGTATTTAGGGATCTGAATAAATGGGTTATCTCAAGGGCTTAGCCTAGCATTCTCATTTCTCAGACAACTAGCAGGTGTATATATTTACTTGTGGACAGAGACAAAACAGACGACCAATGCTTGTCATGATGAAATATCTGTATTATACATGCAAATAATCATGAGTCTTACAGGGCTAAATGATATCTATTTGGTTCCTGTTGATAAGACTTTTACTACTCAGCATTTGGCTTAGACCACTGTAGACTTCTAATACAGAAATAAACATTCCAGTGACCTCACCTCACATTTCCTTTGGAGAAAACAATTATTTTTTATATAATTCCTTCTTTTCCAGTATAACTGCAAGGCAAAAAAACAGATAGAAAAACAATCTGCTCCTTTTACTTATCCATCCATGTCTCCATGTTATTCCTTGGTAATAAAAATGAAATTTAGAAAAAAAAATAGCGCAGACATAGTTTTGGTTTCCAAAAGTTTGGTGAAATCTGTAAAATTCTTGAAGAGGAAAGTAAGATAACAGGAGGTCTTTTAGCTTATCAAATGATGTTTTTCTTATACAAGACTGTTCCTGTTAGACAATGAAAGCTTTGTGCATTGTGAGGTGCAAATACAAAGTCTTGCCAGGGGATTTCTCATGGGTGGCTGTGAGCTGGCCCAGCTGCCTCTAGGGAGCTGTGAAGCTGCAGCCCATACTTGATTTGGACATGACTGAATTGTTGTTCAGCAGCATGATGGGAGTAGGAGCCTCCAAACCATTCAGTTGGTAAATGGCTGCAGTGAAGCCCCAGTCCTGTATCCAGCTGCTCACCTGAGAACCTGCTGGAATCACACTTGCACTGGTTTCACCAACACACCCCTAAATAATGGAAATTAAATATCCCAAGGACCTGCAGTGCTGGGGCTACAGACACACTGCAGAGACCTGATCACCATCTACTGTGGTACAATGCTGGAGCTGTACTTTCTACACAGCAGGTTGTTTACTTAGAAATATACTGCTAAATAAACCTTGAGTTCTCTCAGGTTATTTGTTTATGTCATTGACTGTAGTTGCAGTTGAAATAGCCTGGAAAACAAAATTCAGGTGAGAGGCGGATGAATTGATGTTTCAAGTTGGGTGTTTGGTTTGATTACAGTCATTGCTTTCATCCTTTGAAATTTTGTCTTAATGAAACATGGTAACCTCTTAATGTCAGGCAACCTTTGAGAGATGCATAACCTTAAACCATGGCTTGAAACAATGTTTTCTTTCTATGGGGATTTCAAGAAATCTGTCAACATAAATGCATATAAATCTGCCGAACATGCACAGCGCCTTCTGAAGAAACATTTTTTATTACAAACACTGCATGGGGATAATGGATTGCAACAGGTATTTCTTCTTTCTTTCTTTCTTTTTTTTTTTTTTTTGAGGTGAAATAATTTTTCAAGCATTTTTCAAGACCAATGGTCAGCGTTCCTTCTGTTCATTAAACACAGATGAGAAGACTTAATATCATAATACAAAGCATAATACCACAACATAATCCCAACGCATAAACTATGGGTGTCTGTTGCCCCTTCTGAAAAATCAAAACCCACTCCCCATGGTTTGCTGGATTCTCCATCACTGAGATGAAATAAAAAAAATGAAATTCAGCTTTCCTTTCATTAACAGATCTGCACTGTACAGCTCCCCCTCAGGCACAAACTTCCATTATTTGGACATACCATGGTGGAGGAATCCTTTCTGCGTTTTAGTGCTGTAAAACCTTGTCATCTCCTTAGCAGCGAGACAGGGGAGCAGTGAGATACTAACACAGACCCAGCAGCTGCCAGGGACAAAACTGCCTTTTTTGAGCTCTGCTGCATGTTAAGAGCAACTCCCCTACACTGCATGTGGGGAAGACTTGCCAGAGCAAGTGCACACGTAGTGATAGCTGCAAAATCAGTGAGTAAAATAATCCTAGGGAAAGAGCTCTTGAGGTACTGAAATAGTACCTCTTCCTCCTTCTTTGTACTTTTAAAAATATATTTTCTCTTTTCCTCTCTTCAGGACTGTGCTGTAATGATATTAATGAGCTCTTAAGAGTTCAATGATCTAGGAATCTCATTGTAGGGTAAAGTAATAGTATGAAAGCCTAAAAATTGAGAAATTTGTTTTAATTATGCAGTTGCATGGGGAGCTTGAGAGTGTGCACCATAAGCACTCAGACACTTCATTAAAGAGGAAGGTAACTGAAGTTCCCAAAGGGCTGACAAAGGCATGCACAAGACACCTGGGGTGATATGTTGAGGAGGATGCGTGGCTGGGGTTATATCTGACTTTACAGCTTCTGTGACTTGGGTTGATTCATCTCCATGATTCAATTCACCTTACTTAAAACATCTTAAAAATTGCATCCCTAACAAACTTAAACTTCACCTTAAGGTATTCATCACTACGGCAAGTAAATGGTGGCGTGTGCAATAAGATGATACCTCACTGATGTAAACGCTACAGTGTTTACATAAGAAGATGATTAAGTTACAAGGAGTTGTTGCTGATATTTGTTGCACTGAAGCAGCTTAATAATTAAACAGTGCCAAGTGCTGTGTGATTGCCAGTGCACATCCTTTAAACCCCTGAACAACTCAACCCCATGAGAAGTGTGACTGTAAGTTGGGCTGTACAGCTGGGAAAGCCTGAATCAGTCTCATCTTTGAGTAAGAATGGAAAAAAAACCTCTGAAAGAGCACCTGCAGCCGGTGGGTGAGCAGCTCATTTGGACAGCCAGGGGTGGTCAGGGTCCTTAGAGCTTCTGATGAACCAGTAGCCCTGGGGTGAGAGAGGGATTTGATAGGGCAAAGCAATGGATGAGAATGTGCACAACATCAAGTGCAGATGATGCTCTTTATGACTTCCTGGCTCTTCTCGCTCTTCAGTAAGGGTAATAGGCAGTCTTTGAGATCATGGCTCAGTTTCACTAAAACTTGGTGAAAGAGATGGGGCAGGTGGTCCCAGCTGAATGCTTTCTTTGGTGTCACAAAAAATGTACTGGAGATTAGAGAGAATGCAGCTTTGCTGTAACATTTTACTTTCATTTCAGCATTTATGTGTACAAAATTAGTCTTAACTTCACATTTTTATGTCTTCATATACAGTCCAGTGCAATTTAGAAAGATGAGTACTTTTCAAGAGTGGTCCTAGCACCAAGACTATTTTTCATCTCTCTGTCTGTATATTTCTCTTCAGAACTGCCAAATGTCACATTGCTATGCCCTGACAATCGCATTGAGGAGTCACTTAGCACCTGCCTTGCTTTCCAGCTTGCTGCAAGATTAGTGCTAATAGCAATACCTAAGAAACACCATGCAGACTGTTACGATGATTAGTTGTTGACTTATGTTTGGTGCAGAAGATGAAGTGGGAAATTACTGCCATCCTTGTGAGCAAGACCTTGCCTGTGTTTTTAGAAACTTACAGCTCACTTCTGTTTGCCTGTAAAATAAAAAGCAATTTAAAAGGATGCATGGACGCATAACAGGACTACAACAGGAACACAGCTTCAGTGAAAGGATTAAAAAGTCTCTCCTGTCAGAGTGTCTTTAGTCCAACAGAACCATGTGCTTTGTTTTGCTCCAGGTATCTTTTGTATCAGCACACAAAACATTTCATAAAGTAAAGGAAGAAAAACCCAGACAGATTAAAAAAGCTCTGCTTGCTCTTTCTTGACAACAGTAGGTCTTGAAAAACTGCTCTGGCTCAAAATAAATTGAAATTGTTTGTGGTAAGTTAAGCATGATCTCCTGGGCAGTGTCATAGAACATATCTGGGATTTCTATATGGGGTAAAGAACAATGAAGTATCTATAATGAATAGATGATGTGTTTTTGACTCTACAGACACTATCCCAGGTGTCTGTAGGCTTTCTGTCTCAGAAGAGTGTAGCTGTGCTTTGAAAATTAACAGTAAAGAAAAGAAAACCCTGGGGTTTGTAGAGACTTTTCCACCTTTTTCTGCTCACATCTCTCTTGCTGGGAAACCTCACTGCAGCCAGGAAACTGGCTGTCAGAGTGGCTGCTGAAGGTGGGGAAAGAAAGATTTTTTGCTTCTAGTGATCACCTCCTCTAATGCCATACACAGGCTGCTTCCTGGGGAGCTAAAGGAGTGGGCACCTGCCCTTCTTCCATCTGCACCTGTGCTCCATTTGTGTTGTTCAGGGAAGGCCGTACAGACCCTTTCCCTCTCTGGTTGCTTGGAGCACACTGGAGCTGTGTAGCAGTGTGGATTCAGTGCTCTGGCACTGCTGGACTTCTCCTTATGTCGGATGAGTGTCAGAGCTGGTACTCAAGAGCACGAGTCCCTGACTCACACATGCACAGAGTGATCAGTCCATTGAACCGTGCTGACCTCTGCATTATCCAGCTTGTTCCCATTCTGTGCCGGAAAACCCCTACAGTGCTCACAGGAGGAACCAGTCAACTGGCAGCAAATTAGCTGGGGAGGGAACTTAACGAGGTGCTTGGTGTGAATGTCATTCCCCACCCCAGGTCACCCCCCATGTTCATATCTTTCTGTTCTGTGGCCTCAGCTGAGGGTAGGCAGCAGGTTTTTTTGTAAAATACTCATTAAAGGAAGAACATTTCCATGTATTTCACTAGTATGACAGTAAAGTGGGAAGTTACTTATTTTTCTGTGCCACATACTGCAAAGAGATTAAAGGCAGTTGTCTTGCTGGAAGGTGTTATCGTATAAATTACACAGGTATTGTTACTAAGGAAAAATTAATACTAAATGAGTTCTCGCTATCCATCCAACATGACACAGACAGGAGGGAAAGGATGAGACATGCACTTCCCATTAACCACAGCAGTTACAGACCTTCAAAGTTTTTAACTGATTTCAGCATTAAGGAAATGAAATCTACTGTTGCGATGGGAGAGGACAGATAAAACCAAAGTATTTGAATGTAAAGTGAGCACAGAGTTGGAAAAGGTTGATGTGGAGTGATCAAAGGGAATCCTTCATCCTTCACAGAAGATGGAAAGAAGAAATGCAGGCGAGGAAAAAATCTCTTTCAGTCACATTAAAAAGAGTGAAAGAGACATTTCTATACACAATTTTCTTTATGGGAATTCAGAACTCATACATTTTCAGAAGTCTTGGTAAGAGTGGAATATATACACAAATGAACAGAACCAGAGAGAAACCACCATATAAAATTAAAGAAAAAGCAAAGAATCTTCATACCGCAACTCTGGACTTACCAATATTTTAAGAACTTGTTTTAATTTCTTACTTGTCTCACCTGCCTCAAATCTGATGGCAAAATCTTTGGCAGATTGGGTTTGACTCAACTCATTGGGCAATTCATCTACATATTCAGCTTTCCTTTCCTGAAGAGTAAAATGTTACCTCACTGTGAATAATTGCAATGCCCTTTTGTATTAGAGAATTGCACCTACTTTAAAATCCATGCAATTTGTTTGCTTTTTGGCTGTGAAGCGGTAGCTTCCTCTCCACATCTTGGGGTCTTCTTAATGAAAGAAAACCTCTGTTCACAAAGGAATTCCATCCATTTGAATTTTTCAGCAAATAAATTATCTGCTACTTCTGGCATGCATTAAAAACTGTGAAGTACCTTTCTTGGCCTAAATACATATCGGTTTGCTAAAAATAACAACATTTGGCAGTTTGATGACAACAGCCTTTAAAGCAGAGACATTTGAACTGCGGCTGTCTTCTATCTTTAAGGCAGTAACAGTGAACTTTATCATTCTTACAGAGAAATATGACTAAGATGCCTTATTCTCGTACATTCAATTTTTCCTAATTGCAGTTTTCTCTGAATCCCTTTCCTACATCTTGTCAGCTTCACATCTCTTGGATCTTCATTCTGGCAATTTTATTTATATTCTATTTTCTCCTTCACTTACTCTTTCCACAAAGGAGACTAATCACTTCTTCACACTGATGAGTTCACAAAAGTCTCCTTTATAGCTTTTTTTCTAGTCACCTGTGTTCTTTTTTCAAGTTTTCTCTGCTGGCCCTATGACTTTTGACTTTCAGAGCACAGTTTCCTGCATTTAATTGTTTTACTTGAACATTTAATTGCTTCTCATTCCTGTAGACATTACTTGCCTGACATTTTATAACAAGACTTAACCAGGACATTTGCACTCATTTTTCTGGCAATAATCAGTTGAAACCAAAACTGGCTGTGGGAGGAGACCCATTTTGTGAATTTTTATAGATAAACTTCTGAGAAGTTTTGAAAGTATTGGAAGCAATTTTTATTAGCGTTTTGAGAATATTTCTGTTTGCCAGCTGAAAACTGCTTGAAAATTGAAATATTAATTTACATTAATTTTAATGTGGGGTATAAAATGAATCCTTAAATTTATTACAGTCCTACTTCTCTCCTCTGCTTGAATTATAATTTTAGTGGGTACTATTCCAAGGCCTGCTGCAGTGAGGAAGGGCTATCTCCCAGCCACACATCCCAGTGTGGAAGGGTAACAAACCAGAGCCACTCTGGAACACAAAGCAGTTTTTAGGGGCATCCCTTGCAGCTTGCTCTCCAGCAGCCTGCCTAGGTTTGCTGCAGCTCCACTCTGACCCACTCTGCTGCACTATACCACCATGGGCTGTAGAGGGGCCCTAAAGAAAAGCTGTTGTTTTGAGACATGTCCAGATACTGAGCTGTTGTGAAAGGCTGTTGGGGAAAGGTAGGGGAGAGAGGAGGTAACAGGCAGGTTACATTTGAGGTCTGTAAGGCTACACCAAAATTTTTCCATCAAAACCCCCTGAGTACCAGCTGTTGTCAATCAGACTTTGGCTTACACAACCCCCTTGTGTCCTACTTTGGCAAATATAGACTTTCATTTGCGGGGTGGTGTGGGAGAAGGGCAACACCTTTTCTGATAAGATGATTCTGATGCTTGCCAGGCATGCTCCGGTCTTCTCTCTGGTTAGAATTTTCCTATGTTGTTTATTTTTTTTACAAAGCTTTTATTTCAGAAGTGCTCTCCACATTTCTTAGTGCTCCAGAGATGTTTGCCATCTAATTGTTTGTGACACAGCTTGGTTGCTCTGGGAGTGCCTTACAGATGCCCTGCTGAGGAGAGCTCAGCAAAGCATGATTCAGAAAAGAATTTAGAAATGTGGCTTGTTATTCAACACACCAAAGTGCTATACAGGAAGGATAATCCATTGGTGTAAAAAACCTAAAACCAGTGGTGGAGCTGCTCTTACAATTGGACAAAGTTTTCTGTGCTAAGCTGGGCTAAGACCCAACAACATTTCTAGTACCAGAGGCTCAGCACAGGAGCACAAGTTACACCTGCCTGCCTCAGAGCTGGCAAGAAATGCTCATTCAGGTTGGGGCTCAATTCAGCTCAATTTGTTGTTAATAAAAGATGTAGGCTGTGTAGCCATATATCTGTATTTGCTTGTGAATCTGCAGCTTGCTAACAAACACCAAATCAGAGTGATTATATTTACATTCCAGCACAAATCATTCAAAGGAACATGATCAGACAGTGAAACTACCAACTGAGACTTCATGTTTTCTTAATGATGGAGGTTTGAAAATACAGACAAGCTGGAAGCTCTGTTTAAAAACTATTGAGTAAGTGCAAAACTGACAGGGTGAATTTAGTTGATTTAATCCAGATGTTTGCATTTTAAGTAAGAGAAAAGACACATCAATGAAAATTTATAAGAGTAGTGAGAACATGCATAATGAGACACTGGAGAGAAGAATGTAAACCAGAAGTGTCAGTGAGGATTAAGGGTATGAGTGTTTTGCTCCATTAGTATGTATTAGTGCAGCCAGCCATGTTTGAATTTCAATTTGACATAATTTGGAAATGCATTCTATTGTAACGCTTTGTTAGAATGTGTACTGGGGATTTCAAGAGAATTTAAAGGAATCAGGTACTCTGGGGCCACCAAAATTCAGTGAGCCAGTTGTGGTCCTTCACAAATTGGAGTGGTTGCACACCTTTATCAAAAACTATCCTAATTACTTCAGCGTGGGTCATACCCACTCCAGCTAGGGCTGTACCTGACTGTTTTTTTCCAAAACAGCAGTCAAAAAAAGGATTGGACAAAGTATTGCCATTAACTTTTCCTCCTGTGAAACCAGTTATTAAATGCCAGTATACGCCAGTATTGCAGCTTTTCCTGTGTGTCCACAAGAATTCATTATGTTGCCAGCTCTCCCTGCGGCATACACAGTATCACCATTACATCGATATCAAATTCAGATTTTGACCTGGAATTCAGGGATTGTGATTGACCCTGTGTCGCGATTTGAAGCTGGTTAAGTGCCAGGCACCCTGAAAAACTATTCACTTATTTTCCTCTGCTATAGCTGAGCAGAGGAGGGGGAAACTTTCATGAATTGAGATAAGGATTAGGGGAAAAACACTTTAAGACAAAACAGGTTCAAAACGTAAACAGTATAAAGAAGAGTTATTATTAACAGAATTAAAAGTAAAAAGGATAATGAGAACCAAAGCAAACTTTCAGAACACCTTTCTTCCCCAGTCCCTTCCTCTTTCCACCAACCACTCAAGGAAACAAAACATGGGGGTTTTGGTTAGTCTTTCACTTCTTAAAAGTCTTTCTTCAGTATGCCTAAGGAAAAGACTTTCTTCTGCTGTGCCGTGGGATCCTTCCCACGGGAGATAGTTCTCTGCGAAATTTTCTAGCGTGGTTTTAACCTTCACAAGCAACAGCCCGCCTGAACATGCTGCAATGTGAAATCCCTCCCACGGGTCATGCAGTCTTCCCACAGCTGCCCAGCATGGGTCATTTTAGTTCATGGGGTTTAGTCTTTTAAGGATGAGCTGCTCCAGCTTGGAAGAGAAGGCTCTCTTCTTTGATCTCTAAAAGCAAGAGTCGTGTCTCTCTGTTCAAGTTCCTCACTAGGTTACAGCTTTTCAGCATCCACGCTCTCCAGTGTGACTACTCTTGCTCACGGGCTGTGCATGGATCTCTGCACCCCCCCATGTATCTCATGAATTGTCGGGAAACAGTTTGTTCTATTATAGTCCTCAGCACGACCTGCAGGAGAACCTCAGCTCCGGTGCTTGGAGCACCNACTTTCATGAATTGAGATAAGGATTAGGGGAAAAACACTTTAAGACAAAACAGGTTCAAAACGTAAACAGTATAAAGAAGAGTTATTATTAACAGAATTAAAAGTAAAAAGGATAATGAGAACCAAAGCAAACTTTCAGAACACCTTTCTTCCCCAGTCCCTTCCTCTTTCCACCAACCACTCAAGGAAACAAAACATGGGGGTTTTGGTTAGTCTTTCACTTCTTAAAAGTCTTTCTTCAGTATGCCTAAGGAAAAGACTTTCTTCTGCTGTGCCGTGGGATCCTTCCCACGGGAGATAGTTCTCTGCGAAATTTTCTAGCGTGGTTTTAACCTTCACAAGCAACAGCCCGCCTGAACATGCTGCAATGTGAAATCCCTCCCACGGGTCATGCAGTCTTCCCACAGCTGCCCAGCATGGGTCATTTTAGTTCATGGGGTTTAGTCTTTTAAGGATGAGCTGCTCCAGCTTGGAAGAGAAGGCTCTCTTCTTTGATCTCTAAAAGCAAGAGTCGTGTCTCTCTGTTCAAGTTCCTCACTAGGTTACAGCTTTTCAGCATCCACGCTCTCCAGTGTGACTACTCTTGCTCACGGGCTGTGCATGGATCTCTGCACCCCCCCATGTATCTCATGAATTGTAGGGAAACAGTTTGTTCTATTATAGTCCTCAGCACGACCTGCAGGAGAACCTCAGCTCCGGTGCTTGGAGCACCTCCTCCCTCTCCCTTCCCCCACTGACCTCGGTGCCGCCGTGTTGGCCCTCCTCATGTGTCCTCACCCCTCCTTCTTCTCCGACTTGGAAGAAAATTGGTCTGTCAGTTGTAGTGGAGAGGTTGATCTCGTCCGGTCTCCGCATCGGGGAATTGCTCGCCATGTCTCTCGCTGCTGGCTACGTGGTCCCTGCCGGCACCTCAAGGGCGGCTCTGGCCTCAGGAGGGGCCCAGCCTCGGGGTGCCGGCCTCGGGAGGGTTCCGGCTGTGTGGCTGCTCGCTGCTCTGGGATGGCCCCCCTCCGGCGGCATGGCCGCACCTGGAAGGGCCCAGCAACCCTCCCTGGGAAGGGGCCCGAGGGCCCCCTCGCCACCCCTCGGAGGGGAATCAGAAAGAGAGAGAACTTCTCGTGGTTTCTTCTTAAATATGTCATCACAGAGGCCTTACCAGCTTGTCTAATCGGGCTAGTAACCTGCCCAGTGTCAGAGCTTTCAGCAATTGGCTGAGTGCTAGACACAGAAGTTTAGAGCAGCTCTTTTCTTTTTTTTTCCTCTGCCCCCACAAACCAGGTTTTGTTAAAGCAACACACCCTGTCACCACTTGAGATGACACATTTCTTCACTGGGTCCCTATTTCTGGTAGGACCAAACACAGTTCAGATGTTTTCAAGCTCCTCACAGCATCTCTCAGTCCTGACTCACAACTTTATTTCAATATGAAAATATCACTTACCAGAATGCACTGTTTAATATATTTTCAAGTATTTTTCTACTTTCCCACCTGGTACACTCAGTCTTGAGCAGACTTAAATATATATGCAAAGACATCTCTATATTATTTTTCAGTGATTCTTTCTTTTGCTTTTTATCCATCTAAAGTGTGACAATGGCCAGTGCCAGGACAGGGATACAGTCTAGTTAATTCTGAGCTATGGCCAGATCTTTCTTTCAGTTTTGCCTTTTTTCAGTCTTCGTGCCTTTTGCATTCTTAATTGCCTGATTGACCAGTAATAAAAGGAGGTTTCTCTCACCTAGAAGGTGCTGCAGCCTGTCTGGTGTCTAAACCTACAGTGTTGGCAAAAGGCAATGCAGATTTGAGGAGTGCGTGGGTAACCAAGAAGACTTGAGAATTTAAAAAATGATTAGATTATAAAGATGAGAAACAAATACTCTGAAGAAAATTGGATATAAATGTAGGAAGCTGAAATGGGTTTGGTATCTTTAAGCAAAATATGGCATTTAACATCAATCTCACATTTTAAAATAAATAATTTTTAGGAAATAGCTATGAGAAATGAAAATGAGCAAAGTCCCCAGGTGGGCCCCTACCCACCTTGACACTGTAGGGAGTCCTTCATGCTCCTGGGTGCTGGGCTATTGTGAAGGGCTGCCCAAGGCTTGAAATAGATTCTGGTTTGGATTGAAGTAGTCCTTGCATTTGTTTGCCTCTGCCTTCTCCCTCAGCTACTTACAAACCATCTGGAAGAGAGAAATATGCCTTCATCTCAGTGCCAACCTACTTCCTTGCAAAGCCTTTGAGGCAAATGATTGAAGGAGGAGGGAATCTCTGTCTCTTTTGTGAATGCCAGATGAGGATTTTGCCTATACCTTCATTCTGCTTCAGGAATAGAAATCGATCATGTGTCAAATAAATAGGTAATTTTTTCTGATAATTATGAGAAAATTACAGTTTCTATTCTTTCTGTTTGGAACATGTAACATACCAGAGATTATTGATACACATTTGATAGGAAAACTGTGCAGGACATGCTCACAGCAGCGTTCTTATTACAGTATTTTGTAGTTTAAATCATTACTTCTGAGTTTCATATTTGACTTCCCATCATTAATTCCACCATGAAAGCCAATTTGATGTTGAACATAAAGAACGACTGCTGAAGTTCATACTCTGGAGAGATTCTCATTAATTTAAATGGAGTGGCAGGAACTGACCCTGTGTTAGTAAGGATGCTTGGCTTTGTGTGTGCATTTGTTTTAGGCAATGAAAATATGGTTTGAGAGCGCTAATAGCATCTGCCTTAGATAAAAAGCATATGAGCATTTGCCTGGAGAAGCATTGAGCTGCTCACCTGGAAAACACAGTGTTTAAAGCATTATTTTCACACCCATATTTGTCTTTTTAGAACAAAGCATTTAGAGACATTCAGTCCCCCAGAACTAGAGCAATGATTTCAGGTTTTCGTTTTACTGAGACAGACTGTGAAGATGATTGAGCTAAAGTAATTTTTTTACATCTCTTGTCACAATTTTCATGACAAAATGCAACTTCTAGACCTACTTTAGTTCTAACTAGCAATTATCTGGTTGTTTATTCTTTTAACACTTGACACTTCTAAGTACATCAAAGAAAAGTGCAGTTGTACTACTCTACAGTCAGATCTTGTCATTATTCTTCAGGAGGTTGACATATTTCTGGAAAAGAAAGATTGTGAACCACTTAATTTTGCAATGAAATGTTGCTAATTTTATGCCAGTGTGGCATAGGCTGGTCATGGTTAGCAAGCAATTAAAAAGAGAGTTTGGTGTTTATATTCATAGAAGGCCACGATACTAAAGATTTTTCAGAGAAGGCATTTGCCTTTCGATTTGCATGCCCGATTTGCCTACAGTGCTATCAAAATTCTTCCCTATAATAGTCTTAGATGCTTACACATTATATGGACAACATCAGGGAAATATGATTTCAGAGATCACAAATTTGTAAATACTTCCCAATTTGCAGGCAGTGCTGTATTCTGTCTGGCATCATTGGTACTTATAAAGTGGATACTTCTGATTGTTATTTTTACCCTCTGATGAGGAGGAAAAGGACCTAATATATCATACTTCACATAAAATCACAATGAAATGTGAATTGCAGTTTTACTGGGTTTTTTTGTTTTTTTTTTTTTTTTTTTTTTAAATTAATACTACATATATTTTGCAGCTGTGGTTACACAGTGGTATTTATTCTACTCCCTGTGTATCTGTTTTTTAAGTATACAGATGGTCATGCTGCATTAGACCTGTAATGATATCTGGTTCCAATTTTGACGGGAGGCAAAAGCAGGTAAATGGGCATTAGTATGGAGGAAGATGTATTACAAGATCTGTCAAAGGCTGTTTTCTTTGGCCATTGTGTTTCGAGTACACTCAGTATTTTCAAAGAGAAGTATAAACATATACATGTTTGCTAATGGTTCCAGTATCTGTTTTGATGGCTAACTTTTTCCCAGCATTGTTTAGCATTAAGTGGGTGGCTGAAAAATAAAAAAAATTGCAAGATAAAAAAAAAAATTATGCTCAAAAATTTTCTGAGCATTTTGTGAATAGGAATGTTCCTTCTGCTTTGTAGATGAAGTTTGCGCATGAATGCGGAATTGTGGTTTGAACATTTTCTCCTCCCAGACGTGTGCTGATCTCCCCTTTAGGAGATGTTTTCTCTAGCTATGACTTCCTGCTGGATCAGACTGAGCTCACACACCACTTGCTTAAGAAGGGAAGGAAAGAAATTCAAATTCTAAGTGGTGGCAAGGTTGTGAGCATGCTTTCCATGCCAAAAAGACGCATTGCCCAGCATGCTGGTTTGGTGGGAGAGTGAGTAAAAAATGATGTTTCCTTCTTTGTTATTCACCAATATTTTCATCTTAGACAGCAGAAAAAAGTTCTGTCAAAACAGGTTTCTGAAGACATGTTTTATTTTTTAACTAGCAGCCATTCTCTGATTAAAAAAAGAAAAAGGCAAGCTGTTCTGAAAAATGCCGCACCACGCTGTACTTTTGATCTTCTTGAGATCTTGGGACAACTGGTTCTTTGAATTTGAGTAAATGCATTGCTGCATGTTACAGTTGAATGTTCTTTAGCTCTTGTTTTTTCAGAAGACATAAATGGGATTTTGTGCTATTATTCACTGGTTGCTGTTAATTACATTCTTCCTTACTGAAACAGAACATACAGTTTTCATAAATTTTTGCAATGCTAGTTACTGTGTTTTATTGTTCTGTCTTCAGTTGTTATCTGAAGTCAAACTAGGTCATCTTTAAATCCCAGATGCTTTGAAACTTCTTTTAAAGGAGCCTAGAATTGGCCTCTTTTTGATGCTTCAGTAGGAGATTTAAAGAGGAGATTGAATGGTCTTAAACCACTTGATTCTGATGGTGGCTCCCAGGTCCCAGGTGTATAGTCTGTACCCTTTGTAACTTCTGGTCCTTCAATTTCTAAGTTTAACGTGCCCAAGATAGAACAATAAGTGACATTAGTCTTTTCAGGCTCGATGACAGACTAATCACAAAGCACTCATGACTGGAGGGAAGGAGGATGCAGATCAAAGCTCAGTGCTGAGATTCACAGAACTATTTGGGTGTGTAGGACTAAATACAAAGAGGGACCAGAGTGAGTCGGTGCCACTGAAGCCACGAGTCATGTGCCACTGGGATCCTCAGAGCCCGTGCTCAGGTCTTGCTCTCTGGCCCAAGAGATGCTGACATGTCTGTCAGCTGGTGCTCAAAATGCCCGTAATTCAGATGCCGGATGAAGATCTGGGAGCCTGACTTGCACAGGAGGTTTTCAAAGCAGACTTGCAGACATTCTCACACCAATCACAGCTGAGGTCAGGACGTGCTCACCCCAGTGCCCACAGCTTCAGGGTTTGAAGCCATGAGATTTCCCTTTAACCTCTGGGTTGGGTTCTGTCCCTAACACAGCCCTGCTGCATATCACAGGTTTTAGGAAGATCCTGTGTAAAGTCACATCTGGTTTAAGAGACCGAGATAGATCAGCTCTTGTGAAAAGGCCCTGATAGGAGAATCCTGCCAGAGCTGAGCTCCTTCAGCAGAGGGGAGGGAGGTCACTGCCTGATCACCTGCACAAGTACAGGATGCAAATGGCTCCCGTTCAACATCGTATCAAGTTTAAACTTCTCTGCATGCATAAATAATTTTTTCCTTCTTCTTCACCTTGTCTAGTCTAATCCCATTGGTTACTCCTGCCCTCACAGCCTTTATTTCTGCCATTCCCTATAGCTGCAATACTCTACCTGCTGTGGACCTACATTTTTAAATTCAGGGCTCCAGTGTTGCATGTATATATGAGATGTCCCAATGCAGTCAACAAGCTAAACCCTTTAATGATGCAAATTTTCACAGCACCATTGCTGGCAAAAAGCTGTGACAGTCTCTGTGATCTGAAGGCTGTAACTCTAGAAGTCCGGCTCTTAGGCATCTGTGCATTAGGAACCCTGTCATGAGAATTTAGCATTCTTTGAACTGTCCCTGCACTATCATTCATTAACTCATAACTACTCATTGAGTGCTGTTTGTATAATTGGCCTAAAAGCTGATATTCCTGCTGTATTGTGTATTCTAGTTATACTCATCATTAAAGAGAGCTCAGCCTTGCTGGGTACACAGTTTCTTTTTCCATCCCCTACCATTTTAGGTTTATCACTTCAAAGACCTCTTTGAACCTGGATTTGTGTTAGCTAATGACACAGCACCTCTCTGCACACAGCTTGGCAAGAATAAAACATATTAACAAGTAGACAGGGTAGAACAGGTTTGGTCCCAGTGGGAGGTTTGCATGTTATACTTTCAGTGGTATGGAAAGGCTTCCCTCCTTTCTCAGGGGTGGTGCTGTTGTTTCTTTCTCCAATTCATGTTTCTGTCAAGTGAGGTGGCATCACACAGATGGCACCAATCTGACACAACCATGATAAAAATACCAAATTATCTGGAAGAACAAGTCCTTCAATGCCTATGTATGTGTGCAGTCACAGAAGTATTGTTTTAGTGAAACAACTTAAAGTGCTTTAGTTTTTGTTTTGAAAAATTTGTGGATACTTGTGCCCTGGGTAGGTTTAATACAGTGCTGTCTTAAAATTTTTGACATTAATGGTCAAGTTAATTTAATTTTAAAATTCATGAAGTCCTCTTGCTGAGATGCTCTTTTTCTTTCTCAAGTAAGCTGTTGCAGCTTCTGAGTTATTGTTCGAAATATGATTACTGGCACATCAAAAATAGCAACAGCAGCCTTGCTTTTTCCTTTCACAGCTGTATGAGGACCAGTTTGTTAGGCATGTAGACCTTTGGGAAGTCAGAAAAACTGCTCTGTATCTTGACTGCTTTTCTTCTCACCTTGAGATGCAGTGAGGATCCAGTAGAGATATGCTGTGGTAGTTACTGTCAGGCAGTATTGTTGCAGTGGCCAGCAGGGAAGTGAAAGGAATAATTATCTTCAGGAATTCTGGGTAGAAAGTGTCTTGCCAATGGGATGAATGAGGATATCGGGTCTAAAACCATATCGAAAAGGGAATCACTTGTTGGCATGTGTAAATCAGATATGAAGTTCCCATCAGCCAGGATGCTAAAGTAGGGAAGGAGTACAGTGGTCATAGCACTGAAAAGGGCAAAAAAGAAACACATCCTATATGTAAAGCCAATGTTTTGCTGTTCGTATAATTAAAGTATTAACAGTCTCATCCAGGAATGTTTGTAACCCAATTTTAATTCCTACAGAAAAAAAAAAGAAAAAAGTGAAAAGAAAAGAAAAGAAAAGAAAAGAAAAGAAAAGAAAAGAAAAGAAAAGAAAAGAAAAGAAAAGAAAAGAAAAGAAAAAGGTAATTAATACTGCTGTGGAGAAAAAGTCTCAGCAATAACAACGCAGTTAAAATTGTGATACACACACTTTCTTGCAGTTATCCCTTTCCCAGATTTTTTCACCCACCGGGTCCCAAGGTTGGTACCTTCAGCCTGTTGCACATGTGGAGAAAGATGAACTACCAGCATAATGAGAAGATGATGAGATGAGACGTCAAGTTAATGGTTTCTTCATTTTTGTTCTCAGATCCACTTGGAGTAACTTGTATTATAGCTTTTACACCTCGATCTTCATTTGTTTGCAGCTCCGTGTTACATCCAATCTTGCTACACGTGGTACCTTTTCTGTATGCCGGATAATTCTTTGTTTTCCATGTTAGCTGGAGTTTCGTCCAGCTCCAGGTCTGCACTCCTCTGACTGACTATTTGTGAAGTCGTTTAGAGCCTTGGGGTCAGACTGTGTCCCATCTCTTACCATCCCAGGCCCATAGTCCTCTACAAGCCATCCTGCAGTCCCTACACAGGACGCAGATAAGCCCTGCTGTCAAACCAGACCTGTGCTTCTCTACACTACAAGGCTACATTAGAGCCATGAATAGCTCATCCTACACAGAACAACTACTTGTTACTATGTCTGCATGAAAGTGTGGTTTAACCTGAGATGGAACTCAGAGAAGTTTGCTCAGTTCCCCATAATGGGATGCGGGAGAGAATAGGAAAAGTGAGAAAACTCATGGGATGAACTAAAGACAGATAAGTAAATCAAAAGCCACCCAGGCAAGCAAAGCAGAACAAAAAATTAATTCATCTCTATCAATTCAGCCCTGAGTTTCCTGGGCAGGCTCTCCCTCACAAGACAAAGGGGACTTCTGTGTCTTCCTAGGTAGTTTTACGGAGTACAATTTACACGCTGATTGTGCAAAGTATCCTTTTTATTTAATTTATTTCCCCCCAAATCCACTGTTAATAACATCCAGTTTACTCTACTCAGGTGTTCTTCCTGAAGAGAAATTAATTTCTAATTTTTGACATCTTTCTTGAGATATTTGGTATCTGTGATAATTGTATTTGTTAGTCACTCATACACTTGCTTCTCATCCTCTGAAGTATACTTCTCGTGGTGTCTCAACCATCGAGGGTACAATTAAATTTACATTTCTTTGTCTGGAGGAAAAATGCAGTACATGACCTCTCCTCTAAGCTAAATTGTTTTTACATTTGCAAATACCATTATTTGGGTATGTTCAGGTGTGAAGAAACTAATGCTTCCTACATAATTCATTGATTAAAGGCACTTTAGTATACTGATACAGAAAAACAGACATCAGAGCTCAAATCCAAATCCTGTGGGGGAATGCACTTTCCAGTCTTTTGCTGTTTTCCGAATCCTTATTACATCTCTGAAAGTGAACAAAACAT
The DNA here is from genome assembly GCA_013398055.1 of Ifrita kowaldi. Lineage (NCBI taxonomy): Eukaryota > Metazoa > Chordata > Aves > Passeriformes > Cinclosomatidae > Ifrita > Ifrita kowaldi. The sequence continues at coordinate 36,264 of VZRS01013544.1, forward strand.
GGTTACTGTGAAGCCTTAAAGTTGAACCCAAGAGAATTTCGTATTACATGGTACAAAATGCTCTGAAGTTGCAAAGTAAAACTTGAGGTGTTCAGAAGCCTGATTTTTTCACATTTAGTTATTCACAAGGGGAAATTTTTGTTTTCCAGATGTGATATCACCAGAAGTTTTGGTATTTTCCACACAAGGCAATTTTTTTGCAATAATAGGGGGGGGCATTAAAATCTTTTAAAAAATCCTAAAAACAAAGAATACCAAAGTCCCAACCCCAATAAAAAGATATTTTATGACTTTACTGCACTTGGAATGATGAAAAAGACCATTTTACTCCATGAATTTAAAGTTGTGAGGCAGTGAAATTCTGCCTCTCATGTCTGCAAAAGTATTTCAACTGAAGTTTTTAATTTTCTATCAGGCTGTGACAACATTGTTCATCCCACTGGTTTCAAGAAACTGCTCTTCCATGTCACTTGATATGGCTGCTCTGCTCCCCAAAAGGCAAGGATGTATTTATTATATGTCACCCATTTTGTTTTTTTACTTCCAAGCATTTTATTACCTTGTTGGTTGACTCAGTGATTTTTCCAGTAATACAGTTATTATGATGGGAGAAAGAGGGAAAAAGGAACTTTGAGGAATTGGGCTGCAGATACAGATGTTTGGGACTAAATTATAGTTATTCAGGGCCTAATCCAGTATGAGACTGTTCTACAACAGTAAAAGCAGCTCAAATTATAGTAGTTGCGTACTGGTTGAAGTCATGGTTTTCAGGGTTATAAAAATGTCTTGGATGAAAAAGACAATAAGATGCTGCTATATTGCTGTTTTTCCTCTGTTCTAGTGAGTGAACATGTTTTGCCATTTGTATTCACTTAACAGGGACAGACAGAGACAGAAGAAACAATTTAAGTGAGGAAATAATCACTGTGACTCAGTGCATGTACGGCAGTACGAGACTTCAGTGAGAGCACAAAGGCAGAGACTGTTGAAGGAGTCGATGCAGACAGGGTAAGGGTTCACCTGCAAATTGGTGATTTGTTGGTAGTTCAGAAACCAGGAGCATTGTTCCAGTGACAATGTCAGAACTCTGTGTTATAATTAATGAAACCCTTTCCACCAGAGAACTGGATTTAAGAGCCTTAGCAGAGGTGCAGTTAATGTACAGAACTATGTTGAGGTTTTTTTTCTTAGTGATGCTGGGACAAATAGCCCTGATTTGCACAGTGATTGGAGAAAATTAGAAAACACATATGGGATTTTAGGCTTGTCTCCTGCCATCTAGACCTCTAGTTTACAGTTGAGCTATGAGTTTAGATGTGAGGTAAAATTGAAACTAAAGGCATTCCACAAAGAAATAGGCTGAACACATTTTAGAATTTTGTTAGGAAGGTGTTGCCATTTCTGTTCCAATGGGATGAAGAATTTTCCTGTGCCAGAGGCATGCAAGACTTGTGGTTTCCACACTATAGACAGGAACAAGAACTATTCTGAGACTGCAGTTACAGCTGTTCTGAGTGTGCTGCTTTCTTGCTGTGCCAGTTCGATGCTCCACCTCCAGCAAAACCCTGACCTCCGCAGCAGTGCATGTTCTGGGTAGCAGATTCTGCCAGTGAGAGATGAATTTTCACCGTGGGAGTCAGGTATTGCCTTGATCTTCACCACTACCTGTGGTCTTCTGTCACCACCTGGCATTTTTTTATAAAAAACACATTGCTCTTCAACCTCCTATTTCTTTTTCAGACATTGGTGGATGACCTGGCAAAGACTTAGACACTAGAAAAGGCAAAGGGAGCATCCTTCTCAGCCAAAATGCAGTCGGGTGGGACATGGCTTCATTTGCTCCACATACAACAGGAGGTAATACAATCTTCTGAGAAATGGGAAACTTGACTTCAAGTTAGCACTATCTTTGATTTGGACAGGGATTTGAAACAATTTTTCAGACACTGAGAAAGTCATAAGTGTGCTTTAGTGGGTCTTTCCCAGTGTGTTCTGGAGAAGTCTCATTGTAAGTGACCACCAGTAGAGGGGTAGGATCCTGTTCTGCCCAAAGAAACAAGCTTACCAAAACAATATAGTGTTTTTTCAAATTCATCTCCATGAATTTGAAGATTATAAGATTAGGAAGATGCTGGTTGCATTTATGGAGAGTCTGAAAACTGCAGCCTGGCATCTTGCGGCTTTACTTCTTTGACTGTTTCCTCTGAACATCCCTGCAATTATATGTAATTTAGGAGGAATATCTCAAGAAGAACAGAGAGGTAAGACATCTGTCTTCAGAAAAGGCTTATTACTATTATTGTTCTTGCCATGTGTTTGTTATGAATTGACAGAGGAATTAAGCAGCAAAAATAAAGTGACTGCATCATTTTACAGAGGAGGATGTCAGAGGATGCATCTTCTCAGCACCATTGTAGTACACTTTGTCTAATACAGACTCTTTGATCACCATCAGGTTGAAGAAGTCCCTTATTTGTGATTTTTTAAATAAACTGAAGGTGAAAAACAGAAATCAAGACTGCAAGAAATGCTGATTTGTTCAGACTCAGACAAACTAGTAAGGTGGATGGCTTCCGGCCTTCTACCTTAGAGATGACTTGAAATCCTCTTCAAGCACCTAGTGACTAAAGAGCACTGGACTGCAAAGAGAGAAGGAGGCACCAGAAATCCTACATGATTAATCTGTAACTTAAGTGATGATCACTTGAATCAAAGTTAGGGGTAAAATTATACACCTTTGGCTGAGTCTGTAGCAATCCTTCCCACACATTGGTCAGGCTTCTCCCATAACCTTCCTGGCCTCTGCCCTGACTGTCTTCAGTCTCTGTGGGTAGTATCTGTCCTCGTTTGCCACTTTTCAGTTTCTTCCACTGATCTCTTTATGCTTTTCTTAAACAACCCAATTTAGCTGAACCCCACCACGTTTTATCTTGTCTTCTGACATAGTTTATCCGGGATGTAATTTTCCAGGAGATATAACGTAATATTCCAGGAGATACTGAGTTGCCACGCATTTAGGGATGATTACACTGTCTTGTTTATTTCTCTACTGTTGTCAACTCTTTCAGGATTTTCAATTTGGCTCCAATATAAGGTATCTGTTTTGTTATCCTTTACCCTATTATAGGTGTGTATTTTCAGTCTGAGCCTTTTTAATATTTTTGATCTATCTTATACCTCTAGATCTTAATTATGCATTCAGTATTGCTGTATTTCATGCTTCAGGACTGTATTTAAGGCAGTTTCTATACTAAGTTTCTATACTTTTAATATTCTTTATTTTTCTTCTGTAAAATGGAGGAATTTTAAATTACTGCCCTTTTGGCTTGAATTTGTTTTACTTCAGTAACATCTCTGCATCATGAAAATGCAAAGACTCATAAACAAATCACAGATTTTTCGATTCTTTCTCTCTTACCCTAGCACATACAGCCTTTTTTTAATTTCACCCTTCACCCAGGAGTGTGTCTATTCACTACGCTAATTTCATACAACACAATATCGAAATTATCTCCACAATGCAACTCATCCAGAAAAAAATGGTTATCGAGCTTATAGTTTACACCAATTCTGCTGCACAGAATGGACTGTGGCATATGTTTGACTGTTTCACAGCTCAGGTTTGTAACCCTTTAAGGCTTCAGCCAAAACATTTTGTAGCCAAGAGGTTTGTGTGCACTGAATTCAAATAGGACTGATTTATCAGGCATTTAAAATTTTTTCCATCATTCACTGCCATTTTTAATCTTCTACCTTTGCATGAAATACAACTGCCTGTTATGTTGCCAGCATTCTCGATGTTCTGGTAATATCAGAGATATAGCAATTAAAATATTTTTTCTGGGTGGGTGAATATATTTGTCTTCATTAAATCTTCATTTCAAAGCGTAACCCAGAGGGAGTTTGTAAATTAACCCAGATATGAGCTTTTATAAAGCAAACACAGGTCTATTCTTTGAATAAAAATTACTTTTCACTGAATTTGTTTCCACTCTCAGGGAGAGAAAACACATTATTGAAAGGTCAAATGAGGGGATAGTCACACCAGGGTAGTTTGCCTTGGCAGTATCAAACAACTCTCGGCCTTACTCTCCCATACTGAGTAACTCTATTGACATCCTACTTGATTTTTAGTTTAACAAATCTGGGTAATATTTTTTTTCCATGAGGAAGTCAACTGACCTGTGGACAGTGTGATGTTTTGGCTACAGAAAATTTACCTCTAAGGAGGTTTTGTTAATGTTTTACTCACTGCCAAAACATCTGTTTCTATGTTACATCAGAATGCCCCAAAGTAGTTTTGTGTTTTTTCTCTGTTTAAATCTATTCTCTATAGACCTGTATCCAAGGAGCTTTGATACCATATCTATTATGCTTTCACATCTAACCATGTTTTCTTCTTGATCACAGCTGGGCTACTACATCCTTTGAAGCAAAATTCACTTCACAGCATTTCAGCCCAGTGCTTTGCCTTTGAGCACATTTGTTGCACAGCTAACTTGCACAAATTAGATATTTTTGAGGCTCAGTTGATATAAAAAAAACAACCCCAAACTAGTTGATAAAGGTTTTCAGTGTTTTGTGCTCTGAATTCTCTGAGTAGGTGACCTGTCGGATTAAAATAATAACATCTTAAAAAACCCTTCACAGCACTCAGTCTGTGAAAGAAAATTTTCCCAGATATGTATGAGCCTGGAGATAGATAAATAAAGAAAACCTGAATTCCCAAGTGCTCCTTGCCCCCTCTGCTATTCCTAGCAGTGCTTCCTTGTCTGTAGCTTGCCGTTTCTTCGGGGTCTTTTAATCAACTGACTGAATGCTTTTACTTTGCCTTCAGTGCAAAGAGTGAATGTGCTGATCTCTGGCTCCTAAAGAGCCTTGTGACTACTGAGCCAAGAATTCAAAGCTTGTGTTCCATGTTACACTGCAAAGCAGGGGAAACTGCTCCTTCACTGGAACTCAGGAATACCATATTTCTCATGAAAATGACTCTTTTCTGTGTGCTAGATAATGAAAACCAATGTCATTCTTGTTCTATTCAGGCAGGCACATAACTAACACTGAAATATGTGCGTATCTTTAGTCCTGTCATATGCTAGAAAGATGAGAAGAGGGCGACACTGTTCCTCCATTTAGGTTTCAAATAAACATATTAAATGCAATGTGTTTTTGCATGGATTTGGCAAAAAAAATAAATAAAATAGAACTGTCCAATATCCTTATTTCATAAAGCACTTTGACTTATCAATGACCAATATCTTAGTGGTTACATCAATCAGAGGATGTGTTTAACTGTGTAACATGACCTTTGATTAAAGGATTAGAGATGTTCTGCTTCTGCACATCAATAAAAATAACCATTTCCTACCTAGAATTACTTAGAGTAAATGTTATCAGGGGTTTTTTTTGCCATTAATACTAAGCATGTGGTGTGCATGGGTCACTGATGGCTGTGATGTACCCATTAACACATGGGAGGGACAACCCATGGCCCCAGAGCCACCCAGGAGCTTCTTCATCTCCTGCTGTAAAAGGAAGAGGGCTGCAAGAACACCTGTCCCTGTGCGCAAAGGAGCAAATCCTGCTTGCTCTCAGTGGGATACACACGTCTCATGCTCAAAAGGAGCTGTTTCAGTTTCTCTGCAACCACAACCCATCCCAGGTCCAGGGTAGCTCCATTCCTGCCAGTAGCTGATATGTGGGGGCTGCAGGTGGGACTTGTGGAGTTACAAGGACGAGTTCTTTGTAGGTCCAGAGGGGCAGGCTTAGCACATGTACTGGCTTCTCTCACACTGCCAGGTCTAGCCCTGTGAGCTATTTTCCTACAGTGGCACAACTTCAGCAGGAAATAAATGTTTCTCACTGAGCTCAAATCAGTGCCTTGTGGGTAGAGATATCTCCTGGGCATAAACAGAGGAGTCAGGGTGGGAAGGGACAGCTCACTCCTCAGGGCCGTGTTTTTTTGCTATATAAAAGGGATTCCTTCCTTTTTGTTATGTAATTAAAAAAAAAAAAAGAAAAAAGGGTGCTCATCACTACAGTTTAAAGGACATTAGTCCAGTTAGTGCATGTGAGAGGGCACAAAGGGCTGAGATCCACAGTGGGTTTAGGATCATATCCTAAAGTTAGGTTTTGAAATTGTCTGCTAGGGAAGACAGCCATTTTAACCTGGGTTATGTGCACAGAGGAAAAGCCCCAAGATTTTACCATAGTTTGTGAATCAGGGGAGAAGTGTTCACACTGAGCAATGAAATAACCATTTCATTGTAGTGGGTGCATGGGGCTGGAGTCATGTCCAGTGTCTTCTGCAAGAATTCCTTGTAGCCTGGAGATTCAAATAGAGCAGTGCCTTCCCTCAGCCCCCTGCAGCCAACATAAACCTCATTAACAGTTTCAGCCTTAGGTAATGAAAACCGTAAATCTGTGATACTCCCCTGCCCGAAAAGGAGCTGCACTGGCTGAACGAAATTAGTCAGCTCACTGCACTGAGAAATAGTTTAATCCTCCTGCAGTGGGGAAGGAGGGGGAATGAACAAATATCTTCAGGGAGCACGGCTGGCTTGTAATTCCTCAGTGAAAAACAATGGCTTTTAAAGGAATTTAATTTTCCAACTGTTGTAAGGAAAAATACTCAACCCACCAATTTAACACTCTTTGTTTGATATTGTTTCTTCCATTAGTGAGAAAACCAATCTGTTCCATACACAGATTCTCTGCAGCTCCCCATTCTTACAGACCTCTGTACCTTCTGAGAGGCAAGAGCTGCTGTGCCATATCTGACTGACACATGCCATGGCCACTGGCAGCAGAGGAGCCCAAGACCAGCATGGCTCAGCAATATGGGTTATCAGTACTAATGACATGGGGTTAGAACCGTGATTGTGAGAAAGATACACACGGCCTCACACGCTACTACACCACAGGCAGTGGCAGAAAATACTTTGTGGAAAGTTTTCCCTCCATTTCAAAACTGCAGAAGGTGGAATCCCTACAGGTTTACAAAGTAGATCATTATATAGGAGTCCATTTTTGATCTACCTAAGTGGTCATTCTTGGTTGTGATCTGTCATAAGCTCTGCCCAGATGGCAAGGAAAATGAAATTCAGTGAATTCAGAACTGATCCACATTCACTTGCCTGTTAGGCGCACATTTCTGTATGAATGTGCACATCAACTACTTGTATATTCTGAAGAAAGCACTGTAGAGATGCAATTTTAAGAGAATATTTGTGACTAAGCTGGCAATTAGTCTGAACTCAAGGAAGTTTCCTGGTTTCACTCTTTACCAGTGCTCTTTGCACTAATCAGAATAAAAGAACCTTACTGGTTTGCAAACCTTGTGAATAAAATGAGCATTAAACAGGCTGAGGAAGCTGTGAAGCTCACTTTCAAAACTATGTTAAACTTTTCAGTATCACACAGGAAACCTACAGGGTTCTCAAAAGTTGCTCTGATAAACTATATCTAAGATTGAAAAAGGAGATTCACTTTTTAATTTTTGTGTCCTTGAGTTATATAAATTGTGGAAAAGACATCTGCATGAGAGACAAGGAACAGGAATTTGCAAGGGAGACCACTGTTTCATTTGATGGAAATAACTTCCAACAAGGCACAGTGGGGAAAAAAAATCACTGAGATGTCTGAACCAAATTGTATTTAAATTGTGCTTAGGCTGAGTAATTGCTGGTGACTTACATGTTAGGTCATACATCAAACTAGTAACTCAAATATTTATTAGTGATTCAAGTATCAGTAATAATACTGTCTATTTAATCTATTGACGATTTGGTCTACTTAGTTTTATATTCTGTCCTCTTAATACTCAGTGTGTAATAGCAAGTTATAATATTTTAAAGGGTTCACTTAAGAAAAATGCCTTTCGAATTGGGTTATTTAAGAATTACAACAGCAACTGACAAGTTATTCCAGAGAAATAATTTGAACTCATCTCAATGTAAATGAATTTTCAGGAAATGTGTGTCATACATTACTTCACCAGTGCAAGGTAGTGCAAGATTAATGATAAGGAATTAAAAGGAGTATAGAGGGGAGTAGGAAGTAAAAGTGTCACCATTTTTCGCTTCCCATTAGGACAGATAGAATGGATTTTTAAAAAATTATACTTTTTATTGAATTTTCTTTTACCTTTTACTGCATGGATCAAATTTTATCAGTACACTGTTTTTGAAGTGGGGCTGGGAGACTTTTCAGTGCCCTGCTCTGTTAGCAAACCTCAGGCTGGGGTTTGTCAGCAAAGGTGTCATTTGCCTTTAGTCCAAATACATTTGCTCAGAATAAGATCAAGGATGGCTCTAGGATGACTCTCTTGAGTTTTATTCCCATGAGGGAGGATATCTTGAAGCTGTTTTGTCCTATATGTAGCAGACACTACTGCAAGAGTGATTTTGTAGTTGCAGGATTTGGACTTCCCAGATCTCCAAACTCTAACAGTAGCCCCAAAACAATGCCTATGGTGTATGGGGATTTCTCTCTCTCTCTCCCTCTCTCTCTCTCTTTCTGGACTTTCTTTTTTTTTTTTTTTTTTTTATCTATGTGACCTTTATCTTTTCTATCAGCTTCTCCAAACCTAGGAAGGGATGATGGCTATATTATTTAAATGAATAAGTTCCTTTGTGGTTCAGCAGATTCAGTCAAACTTGAGTCCTTCTAGCCCAGTGGTTGCAGTTCACTTCAATTTTTCGCTTTGAACTTGTAGTTCTCCTCACAGCTCCACTCTGTATGAATGGTCTTCTACATCAATATCCAAATTTCCTGAGCTAGAAAGCAAGGTAACCTAGACACTGTGGCTGTGCAAGTTTGACAAAGCATAGCTGATAAAGAATGACTTATTTGTGTGGAAAAAAATCCCAGTGGTGGGGATTCAGAACTTAAGAAGTACCTGAAAGGCTGTATTTGGTCCAAATCAATCTCTCTTTTGGTTCCGATGCATCAGGGAAACCTTGCAGATGTGTACTGGAGTTCAAAACATGAGTGCAGGAAAAACAGTGACTACTACTACTGGGGTTTGGGATAACTTTTGCTGCTGCGGTGTTCATCACCTCATATCCCTTATTCTGTTCTTGGCCAAAGTCATTAAAATATTGAGAGTCTAGTCAATAAATTGAAAAACATAAATGTACAGACGAACAGTTCAATTCCATGAGGCTATAAAATACAAGGAATTCTTTTTATACCATGAACACGTTTCTGAGTCATTCCTGTCTGAAATGTTTATCTTTAGACATCCCTCTTCTCCCTTGCTTTTCTTTATCCAGTGTTAGTTATACCTGCTGGGCAAGGAAAGCAAGACTGTTTCTTGTTTTCTTGGTACTACAGAGCTGTTCTTTGGAGGATTCTACCTCATGGTGTTTTTCAACATTTTCAGTGTTAGAAGTCATTTTGCCATCTATAGCAGAATAGCTGGGATACCTGTACTCGATTTTTCCACACAACTCATACTCTTTTTGTAACTGAAACAGACTTTTGCTACAAGGGGATTTTAAAATTTCATGGCTTTTTCAGCTTGTTTATATGACACAAAAAATTGAGTCCTTCTTATCAGTTAAAGAGCATATGGAACCCAAGGATGTCAAGAATAAAGTTGAAGGACATTCATATCTTCTTTGGGGTATGCAGTCCACAAATACAAGATAAGCACTAGTTTTTATTAAATTTATATATTTCCCCAATCACTTATTTTTAGCATTTCTCCTGCCTTATAAAGTTTTAAATGGTTCAATGTTTCAAACAAAGGCATTATTGTAGATTCTGATCTGAACTCTGCTGTTGTTGTTGCTGGGTTTGTATGACTTCAGAGCAAATTAAAGACAAAGAGACAGAAAACCCCTGGTTTCCAAGAAACTGTGGTAAGTCTAGAAAGTTGTACACTTAGAACCATTTTACTACCAGTGCAGATGGTGGAAATCAAATATTTTTATTTAGAAGTAGCAACCGTCAAAATGAGTCCAGCTGCATAGAGCAAGCAATGTAACAATGCAACTTGCTGGATACCTGAAAGTTTTTTAAACTGAAATGCAGAAGGGTTGTGTTTAGGATCTTCTTCTCTCATGACTATATATATATATGTATATATATATATACATATCTATAAATATATATATGTATTACAATTATACCAGGGCTTCTTCCTTTTGATCTTCACGGTACAGCTGCAGGCTCTGCCTTCCAGGGATGTGTAACGAGGTGCTCTGTAATTCTCGGGCCGAAAAGTTCTGGGAAATCTGGTATGTTGTCATCCTACCCCAGTTACAGGGGTGAGATGCAGTTAGGGAGCAAAGCTGGGGAAACTAAGGGTCACTGGAGACCAAAGGAAGTGGTAAGGTACGAAAATGACAGTATTGGTAGAAACACATATATTAAGAATAAAAATAAATACTAGCTCTGACTTTGGTTAGACAGAAATAGTCAAAGTAGTCAGGTTAGTAACTATACAGACCATAAAGATGGAATTGATAACTATTTCTTGCCTCTGTTTGATGTATTAGAGAGCATATTAGAAGGAAATCATTATTCTCCTCAGTTACTGCTGGAATTGAAAGCAGCTACAATTAAAACCAATTATTTAAAAAAAATCTGAACTTGAATGCAGGAATTTTTAAAATGTCAGCCAAGAAATTATCTTCAATAAGATGGTTAATAGCTGTAAGGTAGTTTCAGAAGATTGGCAGAATATTAATTTTGGATCGATATTGAAAAATTAGGTACAGGAGGCTTGGGTAATTTCTGGCCTAAGAAATAGTTAAACAGCCTATATAAATTAAATAAGAAAGCGGCTGATACATGACTCAATTAGTAAAGAATTATAAGGTAAAGAACAGAACAGCACCCACACTGGTCTCTGGTAACTGCAATGAGATATAATGAATTCCTTGTGACTTCTGCCTTCTCAGTTTGACTGGAAACTCAAAAGTTAGAACTTAACATTGTGTCTGTAGTGTTACTTCCACTGCAAGCAACATGCAACAGGTGCTGCTGTGACTCTACTTCTGAAACCCCTGAGAAGCAAAGGGAGGTCTTAGTCCTCTCCTTCAGCCTTTAGGACATGCATTGGTGTTAAAAACAGTTTAGTGTGAAGTTTATGGACCATTTTTTTGTTTTCAGAGCAGGAAGAGAATAAAAATTGCTCAGAGAAAAGCCATGGAAAGAAACCCCAGCAAAACAAGTAAAGAAAATTATACATTTGTCAGTGATATGATAGTTCAGTCCCTAAATTGGGGATTTTTTTGCTGATATTAGTGCATATAATCAGTTGTTATATATAAGCAACTTGGAAAAAATAGATCAAATTCATATCTTACTTGCACTGGAGAAAGAAAGAGCTCTATCCTAACTGGTAACCCATATGTAACCTCAGTACTGTCAATACCAGAAAATGGTGTGAGCAAAAATGGGTGGAGACTTTCTCATTGGAGGAGGATTTTCTTTGACAGATTCACCACAATCATGCTGGAGCTTTTGTCTTTATTTGGAGTGTAGCCGTCAGTTTCAGTGTTTAAACTATTTAACTGTTTCACGGTTCGCAACCATTCTCTTAAAAAAAAAAAAATTCAATATAGAGCATATCTATTTCTTTCAGGTACTTTTTTTGAAGTGGCTGTGTTTGGCTACAACATTTTTAGGAGACAGTCTGTTTAATTTATGAAGAAATTAAATATAAAATACAAAAAAGGAAAAATTCGCTGGTCCTGACTTTTTCCAACTTACCAGCTGGTGCTGCCCAGGGACTATTAGAGTAGGTAAAAGTAGCAAAAATTAATGGTTTCAGATCTAATTCTTAAAGAAAAGTCAGATAAAATATTTCCTGAAATAAACATATGTGCAGAAATTAATTTCACATATATTACAAAGGCTGAATCTTGATTTTTTTTCTTGAAAGTTTATCCAAAGTGAGGAAATAATAGACAATGCCTACGTAGGTAAAAGAGATTATGAGAGCTATGAAAAGGAGATGTGAAAGCCAAGATGAGCCAGTTTGATAAAAGACTAAGAGAGATAATATAATACAAAAGCCAAGTCAAAGTTTGGGCTTTTCTGGACTTGGCAAATATTTGGCCAAGAAAATCAATTGAGAGAAGGATACCATTCATTTGAAAGACTGTCAATACATCTCCTAGCTGGCCTCTTCAAGCCCTTGGAGGAGCAAGAGTAGCTGGAAATTTTGACCTAATGTTATATAATGTATCAAAACATATATTTTTTAGGGCCATTAAAAGTGATGTGAAAGCTCTCTACGTCTTGCTGCTTCTTTGCTAGGACAGGTTATGTGGCAGCTGTGTATTTAAGTATCACTTCTGCACACTTTTTGAGCTGTAGACTAGGCTGAGTTTCAGCCAGCCTGCAGACAGCTGCTGACCTGTTTCACAAAGACCTTTGGCTGGTTGTCTGGCTAAGGGAACATATCATTAAAATGCTGCGTTGCAGATAATGCAACTAGGCCAAAACCCAGTCTGTAAACCCATCAGATCCATTCAGTGGCTTGCTGTGTAAGTGGCCTGCTTTTCTATATCTGAAGTGATATTGATCATGCTGTATCCTAAATCCAGGACTGAGCTTTTGGTACCTCCTAGGCAGGTGCCCATGCCTTGCTTTCCTGCCTCATGCCCATTTGGACTGCAGGGTTGGAGTACCAGCCTCTCCTTCCTTCTTGTTCTCTGAAACATCTGCTGACATTAATAAGCCTAGGCAGCAGAGCTCAGGAGTGAGGAAAAAAAAATTACATTTGTTAATCCTGACATAAGATTTTCTGATTAATGGAGTTACAAGTGGGATAGATATGAGACAGCGGTTGTTATTAAATAATTCTGCTTATTTGCTCAGAAAAATGAACTGCATGCAGCATTGAGCTCTAGAGACTGCCTGACTGTAGTGGATGAAAGACCAGTTGTGAGGTTTGCATTTGTTTGGTAGACAGCCAACACCAGAATTGTTTTAACTGGACCTATCCATAAAATGCTAATTGTCTAACAAGAAGATTTTTCTGAGGTCCTAAGGTATAAAGAAAACAGAAGAAAAATCCCACAAGTAAAATTTAATTAATCATTAATTCATGATTTTAGGTTGGTTTTTTTCTTCCAATATAGTTCACAGAAGTTCTGGTTCCTGTCCCTAGACCAGACTTTGCCTTTGTGGTTGTACTTTCCTCACAAAAATGTCCTACACTTCTCCCAAATGCAACAGCAATTCCTGTAGGTTGTCTCCTGTCAATGCAGACAATGCCTGGGCACACAGATAGGGGCTGTTAGAGGAAAACAGAGATTTTCAAGTGTCACAGCAAGTTCCAGGCTCAGAATTTCCTGGTTACTTGTTCCTTCCTCCTGCTGTTATAGAGCTCCTTGTAGCCTCCTGGAAAGGCACAACAGCATTTTATTAGAGATTTTGAAAAAAATAAATTAGCAAGAGAACTATGACTGGCATTTCTATGTTGAGATGCCACGATCTCTAACCTCCCAGTGGTGAAAAATTCAGCTGAAGCCAATTTTGATTTTTTTTTAAAATAGCTTAGAAAGCTTGTTTACATTTCCAATGTACACTCACTCATTATCAATTTAGGGTCATCTCTTTCTAACACAATTATCTTTAAAATTACATAACCTTTTTTCTCATCTCGTCATTACTTCATTGATGTATTTATAGCGATATAACATTTTGGCTTTTGCAGCTGTGGTTTTATAAGGTTAAAAAAATCTGTTGATTTTGCTCAGAAATTAGCTGCTTCTTGCTCTGAACATGTTAATATCTATTTTTCTGCCTTATACTGGTTTCATTTCATCTCCAGCATCAGTGGCCAGCATTACATATGGTGCAATAAATGAAATTTTACTAGTGCCTTGTGAAATGGCATTACTAACTCCTTGTCTCTATGGAAAACACTTTTCCTGATAAGGAATTACAATTGTCTTTTTCATGTTGGCATCACATTGATAGCTCATAGTCATATGATTGACTGATACACCTACTTCCTTCTCATTCATTGTCACTTACAGACTGGAATCCCATAGTCTGTGGCAAGAAAATGCCTGTTTCTGTTCCCTATGGACATGACCATAGGATTTTTCACATTACACACCTTTTCAATGTCACACAGTACATTACATGTGCTCCTGTACATTAATCCATTTCTACACCATGTTGACTACACTTCCCATCTTGTGTCCTTTGCAAATGACACATATTTTCTTTCTGAGGTGCAGAAAATACGATTTTTTTGAAAGAAAGCTCCATTCCTCTGAGTGAAGAAATGTCTTGAAAGCTAAGCTTACCTGAAATATAAAATGGGACATAGCCCTTTACGTGCCAGGTTTAGTAATAAAGACTAACTTCTACAGTTCTGCATTATAAATCTTAAAAATTTAATTTTGTAACTGTTTCTGTTTCATCAAAAAGAGTGTAATGAAAAGCTGTTGGAACGATGACTTCAACAGGAGCTTGATGTTAATTACATCTCCATCATTATAACGAAGAACCTTATCTCTTTTAAGGTTGCTTAAATCTCAGTTGTGAATGACAACACCAGATTATCAGACATCAGCCTGAGCTTTTTCTATATCATGAAAAAATTAAATCAAATTAACACACCTAATTAATTCTAATGAGAATCGGGGACTAAATAACTCCATGCTAGATAATTGGGTGTTTTAATTGTTTGACTAGGTTGAGCTAGGAGGGGGGTAACCCTGTAATGCTAATGTTTGTTCTTCACGTAGCTCAGTGCTGTGTTCTATCTCTTTAGTACTTTTGATAATGACATACCATTTTTAGCTCTGTGATAAAATATTTTCTACAATTTTCATTGAAATATGTAGTGAAAAAAAGAAACTTCTTTTGCTGCATCTCAATTGACATGTTTCAAAGATGTAGAAGTGATTTTAGAAAACTTATGTTGAGAAAAAAATCATTCAGTGAGGATTTCTGTCTGTCCTCAGAAGGCCGCTTGGCTTGTTGAGAGACTTTTTTACCTTGTTTCGCCTTCCTAGGGTTACTTATGGTTATTTTCCTTGACTGAAAAAAAAAAATTACCAACTCTCCTGTTCCAACTCATCCCTAGAATGGAGCAAGGATGGGATGAAGGGCAGATGTGTTTCATCTGGGGCAATAGTACTGCAAGAGCTGATGCAATATTGTGCGGTTTTATAGGGTTATCCTGGCCCAGCTTCCTGCATCTGGAACTTGCTCTCCACTACACTGTGCGTGGGCCTCCTGCACGTCCTTCAGGAAACTGGATCAGAGCCATCTGTGCCAAATCCTTCACTATCTGTTACCAAGCCATCACCCTAGTTGCTTGCTGCCAGGTCTGGACTTGCTCATTTGTCTCAATTAGCTGCACATATTGATTGGATTTGCTCTGTTCTGTAGGGGAAGATGTTTTGTGACTTGCTGGTTGGAGCTTTGTTTCCTGTGGTGAGAGACTTGTAAATGTTACATGAGCCGGTGAGGAGAGGTCTGATGGAGATGAGATTCGGCTCCGTTTATTGGAGGAAGAAAAAAGCTTTGGCTATGTGGCAGTGAGAGGAGAAAAGCCACTGGGATTAAAAATAAACCTGTAGTTTCCCTCCGAGGAAGGGGGAATGGGCTGTCCAGGCTGGCAGCACTCTGCCTGGAAGAGGTGTACACAGAATAGTTTTCCATCTCCTGTCTCTTACATAACAAAAATATTTTATGTAAGGGCCATTCAACTAGAAATCTGTTTGCTTTGTGCCCTAGTATCTGTTACTGCACTCTACACAAGGTCATTGCTCCTCTTACTTAGGCAATTCTGTGTTCCCAACAATTGCCACTGCAAGAGGCAGAGCTTGGAGCTAAGCTTTAATATTTCTTATGCTGTTTTCCTGAATGCATTTTCTTAAATCTTAGAATAACATTTTTTTTAACCTAAGTGACAAATTAATATTATGACAAATTACAACAGCAAAAATAACACTTAGGAAGAAGATACCATAATATTAGCAATGCAAATAGATGTAAAAACAACAAAGCCAAACACCCAAACAATAAATGTGAAAAATGTGTTAAAACCATTTTTTATTCTGGGGAAAGCACATTCTTCTCTAGAAGTTTTTCTGTAGTTTTAATGATTATGTTTGAATTTTTGCTCTTGTGTCTTTAATAGTAACTTCTGGTTTATGAATGTAATCATGCAAAATGAAGTAAGGGAGCACACTAACACACTTGCTCCTACTTTGTAGGCAAGGACCTAATGCTTCTAAAACAAGCTGCTGCTGTGACTGCATGTGCAAAAGTGGCAGATTCCTGGGGTAGTGATTTCGATGAGGGTTCGGAGGGGAGTAACAAGAGTGGCAGCCTAAGGCATCCTCGTGGCCCCTGCAGCTTCCCAGCCACATCCCACAGTGCAAGGGGTGAGGTTACAGCTTTGCCAAGGGCTGCAGGGGCATTGATCAGGAGCAGAAAAATGGATGAACTCTGGCATCACAGGGGGTATCCTCTGGTCATTGCAGCCTCTTCTGCCTTTTCATGTCTCTTATCCTCTGCTAAGGTTAGATCCTGTTTTCCTTACATATCTTGTCCTAGTCTATTCTCCTTAATTTTTTCTTGTCACAGTCTTTTTTCCAGTCACTCTTTGTATCCCCACATGGGAATTCTGTCTAAGTACTGTCCTTTGCTAATCTTCATATCCAAAGTTGCAGGCACTATTGCAGCTATCTGAAATTTCTTGTGTAAGCAATCTTCCCTTTTTCTAGACACGGAGTTCATCTTTTGAGGCTCACTAGATGTAGGGAAGACCAAGCTAGACACTTCAATCATTTCTGGTGGCTGAAACTTGGTGCAGGATCCTCATTCTCAACACTGAGTTGTCAATAAAGTTTCATACTGGATTAATAATTGCTTGTTTTACAAGGCATAAAGACAGAACTCCCCCTTTGATCTCACGAGAAAGATAGACCTGGGTATAAAGCAGAGTTAGCTTGTGGAAAGTACAAAATATTTTTGGTATGCCCCACAGATGAGACTTGGATGACATTTAAAAGTCTCTGCTGCTGAGATTGGTTGGTCAATGCTCCTGGAAAGTTGCCACTGGCACCTTTGTTTTCAGTCCAGCATTGTCCTACAAGATAAGTTTGAGTAACCTGTGTTGCAGCAAGCAATTCCTCCTTGAATTAGCCAATTTTGAATAGAGCAATGAACTTTGCAAGAAGGCCCTGAGCCTTTGTATATGTTTAATGATGTTCTAGCATCTGCGAGTTGCCTAATTTCCAAAGGGAGGAGTGCTCTCCCCAGCTCTCAGACTTGTAATCATCATTCCACATGCTGTACTCCAAACAGAATCACTCTGCTGTCGCACTCTGACATCTAATGAGAATGATTGCTCTCCTACTAAAGGAGAAGAATTGCTAAGCAGCACCAAGGCAGCAATTACAGAAATAAAAGCAGACATTTCCCTGCTGGTGCTGTGAGAGGGTGGCAGTGGGTTTGTCAGGAATGGGACTCGACCCTGGGCAGGCAAGGTGCAGGCTGATCATTCTGTATTTGATGGAAACTTCCTGGAGGATTTATGTTTTATGTAGTCAATCACCCAATCTTTTTCTGACCTGATTTTGCATTTTCTTAATTTCTGGCACCTACAGGTGGGACAGTGTGGATGTTGTTGTGTTGACATCAGAGATGATTGTTGTGACAGTGGGACAGACTGACCTGAAAGGGAATGGAAAAGGCTTTCAAAGTAGTTGAGACTCCGCTAATGTCTTTTGCCCTGGCCAGACTCTGCCTTAACTGAAGTATTAGAGGAGATGAACTCAAATAAACAATTAGGGAGAAAAAAGACTAATAAATGTCATGACTGCTATAAGGTCATAAAAATTTTCAACTGAAAATGAGCATGCCCTGGCCCAAGGTTCAGCCTGTTCAGCTGTCTGGTGTTCAAGCCCTGATCTGGTGCAGCTGAGCCATGTGATTTTTGGCTCACTTTTACTGAGGAAGTTGTCAAGTTGTTATGCAGTTGTGCATGCTCATGTTTATAAATATGAAAAATAGAGACCGAAGTGGAAATGCTGAAACAGTAAAAATTAGTGGCTTGAGGATCCAAAGGGAAAAGTATCCCATGAGAAGATACAGAACCCTAAGGGAGAGGCAGAGATGCAGAAGATGCTAATTCAGATGGAATGAAGATGAGCAACAAAAGGTGCACTGGAGTGTGACTATCCTCTCTGCCTGACCAGCAGTGATTCATGGGGGATTCATTGGGATGGGAAGTCTGGTAAAGCTCAGCCTCATAACACCTCACTCCTAGATGCTTGTTCTGCTTATTAGACAGGAAATAACTGCTTTCCACTCCAAAGTTGCATTCATTTTTCCCACAGAATATCCTTGTATGGAAAAAAGATGCTCCTTCTCCCCTAAAAGTGACTGATGGCTGTTTAACAACAGGAGATTTAGCAGACGTTGGACCAAAAAGAAATGCAAATAATTTCTATAGACTGCAGGATTATGACACCTGGACTTTTTATTTTTACTTTCAGTTAGAAATTTTGAGGTGCGGGGATACAGATCTAATTCAGCCTGAAGTCAGGGCAATGTCTAACCTCTTGTGTAGCTCAGAATTTAGGTGACACTTTGCTGCTCACAGCACATGGGCAGGCCTGGCATCCTCAGAGAAAGGTACTTCATCCACACATCATGGGGGATTTATCTTTGTCCAGCTGGTGTAGGGTGTGATACATCTGATAACAGAGACCTGTCCTTGTTCTGACACTGATAATGTCCATATCCCTCCTTAATCCCAAGAAACATGCTTTAATGCCTCTGGAGTTTTTTTTCTCTCGGAAATCTCTTTTGTGATTCCATTTTTTTTTTTTTTGCCAGGTTTTCGAGGAAGGGAGAAAACAGGGGGAGTCATGATGACCAGTTTAGCAGTTTTATAAATAAATGGAAACTCTAGTATCAGAGTTATGGTCTGCTATTTAAAAAAGAATGTGCAATAGTGAGGGTAGATTTGAAATTTGTAATTTTCCTGGAGGTGGAAATAAATGACTGCATCCATGGTGCATAACTTCTATTAAGAAGTTGATGTTTCAACCATAAAAAATGTAATAGAATGTGCTAGCAGAAGGATATGCCATGTCACGTCTAACCAATTCACATACTATAACAACTATGCTAGTGATACATCATTTCCACACCCCATTTATACGGATGTTGGCATACTTAGGCCTGTGTGCTTGAATGAGGAAAGTGGTTTTCTTCATTCGAGTTTTTTTCACCCAAATTTTGAGAGTTACAAAGTAGAGAAAATATAAATTTGTTCTTCCTTGTGTGCAAGAACGGATGAAACAGAGATGCAGAGTTGCAAATAGGAGTACAGCATTCATGGGAATATTGTCTTCAGAGAGGCTCCTTCCCTAGGATAGTCAGAAGAAGAAGAAGACTCCTTCATCAAGCTGATCAGGAAAAGCTCTAATCATCAGGAGGGCTATTTAAAGCACAGAGCGCATAGCATACTTCATGTGATAGTAAACTCTCTGCTGCATTTGGATTGCATTTAACCAGAAGCAGTTCTCACCTGCTAGACTTGAGGTTTGAAGGCTGTAATAGCTGTGCTTTAATTTAGGTAAAGCAACTAAGAGTTTAAGTTGTTCTCCAAACAACAAAAACTGCACCGTACATAGGGAATGTCAACACTTTTATAATATAATATTTTTAAAGAAAATTTCCTAAATTGTGTCTTCTTAATGATGTAAATATAAGTATTTTCCCGGGGCAGAGAGTGTTGTACGAAATCCTACCTCAGAAGAGGTGACAATGACCTAAGCAGAATTAGATTGGATGTGGAGGATTTCTGACAGCACCTTAGTCCAGGCCATAATCTGGAGCAAAATTTTGTGTGGGCAAGTTTTGCACTTTAACCAAGGATTTCTTGTATGACTCTGGGCAGGCCCCTTAATCTCTGTGAGGTAGACTGATGCTATCTAATTTTGAATTGCCTAAGAAACCTGACATCCTAGGGTTCCTGGATAGCCAATGAAAAGAGTATGGGACCAGCAAAGAGCAGTACAACTTGCTTATCTTGGTAGGTGCTCCATGGAGCTATGGCTGTTGGGTTTACAACTCTGCAGTCCTTGGCATGCAACTGGACGAATTTAACCTTTCTCTCTGTTGCTTCTCTGTCTACCAGTACAGTTATTTGGATTCTGTATTTTTATCTCTGTCCCATTTCTTTAGTTCACCAGATGTTAAGACGGTTACCTTGGGCTTCCTCCACTCTTAAATTAACAGGGTGTTGAAATGCAGTGAAGCTGCTGGCACCATGTTAATGCAAATACCTGTACACTATAAATAAACACCTAAGTACTAGCTAAAGACAAAAATCCCAGCTTTGTGCTAGTCGCAGTCATATTTTTACTACTGTCTATTGAGTATTCTGTTAACTGAAAAGGTAGTGATCCTGTTCAGGGCAGCCTTGTCACTTGTACAGAAATAAAGAGAAAACTCTTGCAACTCTGAGCAGTTTTTTTCTATCAATTAGTTAACTGTCAGGAAGTCATAGCTGCTAAGGAGTTATTAATAGCAGTGATCAAAGAGAGAGATCACAAATGTCAAAATTTCCAGCTGAAGACATAATTACCCTAAAAAGCCTTTTATGTAACTTTTTGCCGCATCTGCTGGAATTTATGAATCACAAAAGAGAAAGTAATCATCCCGAGAAAGAAATTAAAATGCATAGGTCTTCTTATATTTTATGCAAACAGAAGATTTGTTATGTTTGGTTTAAATGCAGATTATTATTTTTTAAATTAAGTAGTTTTTAAAATTGGTGGAACAAAAGAATTCAGGGGACAAGCGTGCAGCATCCCAGAAAGAAGTGGTGACCAACTAATGACTTGCCTACAAGCAAGTTACCATGGAAACAAGATCACCTTCCTTCTAAATGGATGGTGTTGAATATTCAATATTTGTAAGATATCCTTGATGTTACAAGTAATAAAGTTAGAATGTCAGAAGGGGTCTTTAATCCATTTTATCTGGGTGCTGAATTTTTTCTAATATGCCCCTTATTCAACCATTAACTCACATCTATCTGAAGTATATTGTCCAGAAAAGCATATTGTATTGATCTGAAAAATGTGTGCGTAATATCTCCTCTGAATTTGAGCCTGGCTTCAGTTTAGTCAGTGGTTCTTGCTGTGCGTTTCTCTCCTAGATGAGATATTTCTGAATATGTGTGAAAGTTTCTTCTCTGCTGTGGTCAAGAAACCTTCCCAACTTCTCTTTCTTAAACTTTGTCTTCTGCAGTAAGATGTTTAATCTTTTAATAATTTCTATGGATTGCTTCCAATCTTGAAGAAATATGGGCTAGATGTGGGGATTAAGAAATAAGTGTTTCCTCTGGTTTTCTCTCTGCAAGCTGAAAGTGGGGAAAATCCAGCATCACCTGTCTTGTTCCATGTTACCTTGTTTCCCTACAGAAGAGCAGTTGCTGATTATGTGACAAATGCAGTAAAAAATGGTGTAGGATTTGGGTCCATTTCAGCTGAGTGTGCTTTCAGAGGAGCTATAATTACAATTTTCCTTTGAAGCAGCGCAGTGAGTCCCCATCACTCCAGCTCCTGGCTTGACAACCAGCACAATGCTCAGCCTCATCACGCTCCTCTTCTTCCACCCGTTATGGGTCTCAAAAATGCAGGATCAGCAGGTCCAACAGTGGCCTGTAGAGTTGTGCTGTGGGGCTGCCACCATGGGATCCATATCTGTAGGTGAGAAGATTGATTTTATGATTTATGACATGATGATTTATGGCTGAAGGTGAGGCTACACCAAGCAGGTAGATTTGTGATCTGTTTGCCTGTAGTCCCTCTAAAAAGCTCTGTGACCTGGATTTCCCCTCCGTCTGCTCTTGCAGCTTCAGAAGCTTAATATTACAGTGTGCATTAGAATTAGTCCCAAGTGTTTAATATGTCTAAAGTTAATATAGCAAAAGTGTGCATTAGTGGAAATTTTATCTACAATAAAAGATTTCACGCATCTGAGGATTTCAATGTTTTAAGCAAAACATCTTCAGCATTGGAAATTTCTTTCCATTTAGAAAACAGGAAGCTTTATAAAATATTTGAATCTTACAAAATTTTTCAGTTTTACAACATGAGAAAAATGTGAAGCTAAAATTACACAGGTATATATACCATGCCATAGCCCCATTTTTCCTCATCTGATCATGGAGACCAAACTGGACTGAATTGTAGCCAAAAATATGTTGATTTCTTTATGCAATTTTTATGCCTTGAGAAACAATCATACACTGTAACTGAACTGCAATTACCTAAATTAATCAGAACAATCAATACAAAACAAAAACAAAACAAAAAACAAACAAACAAACAAATCACCACCACCCATAATAGGAAAATTGCCATGTTAACACAGAGAAACTCTTCTGAAAACTGTATTTACCAACTTCATTTCTTCTGTTCAGTGGCAGCTCACATGGCACCCAAGAAGGCTCTAGGTTATGTTCTGGCTCTACCCTCCATGCTTGTTCCTTGCTTAACAAGGACAGATGGAAAATTAGCAATGGGATGCTTTGAAAGATTGTCCATCTACTCACCTTTCTGAGCATGAGGAAATGACAGCATCATCTTTTTCACCAGGAAGGGTGAAGCTTTTCCACAGGAGTGCACTCATACACTTGCCATATACTTTTGGAAATGACTTTTCATTGGCTTGGGAAAAAAAGAACAAATTAATATGTAGCTGTATCTGTTTCTGTCTTGAGAGCTCATGTTTACTTTCACACAGCTTTTCTTGCTGCATTAGGGGAAAAATTATGCATTTCACTCCTTTTTTCAAATATGAGATTTTTCCAGTGACTACAAAGGGCTATGAGGATATTAGCACACTAGCTAATTAAGTTTATTTTGCATTCTTAACATTTAGCTATGCATAAGGGAGCTATTCAAGGAATTTGAAGAATCAGGTATTTTGGAGGAGATTAGGCCTTACGAACATCAGAAATTAAAAGCTTTAAGTCTTTTTGCAAGCATGCATATTTCAAGGATATTGTGAGGAGCTGTTGTCCTCAGAGGAAGCGATAGATTCATATCCCCTGGATGTTGCTGCATAACTGAAGAAGTCTAAAGCTTTAACTCTACATCACTTAATGAACAGCACTGATGGAGCTTAGAAGGGAATTTGAATTCCAGCTAGATGCAATTATCACTATTATTATTATTTTATGTTCACATGCCTTCTCCAGCAGGGATCTTGCTTTTTAGCTTGCAGCTTTCCTCAGTCCCATTATAAAGTGAAATACCAAACCCACCTAAACCGTCATTCACTAATTTAAGGTGTTCTGCTCTCCTGTATCTACAGTCATTGGGAAAAAAGCTTGCAGAAAACAACAAAAAAAAGAAAGTTGCACATGCTATAAGGCAGGGGACTCCATCCCAGCCCTGCAGCATATCACAGCATGTCAAACCATCAGGCTCAGCTGCTGTTTCTGTGGAATTATGCTGCTTAAATTTGCCCTCACCTTAAAACGGTGTTCAAACAAAGCAGTCCTCTGTGACCCAGGGCATGTTAGTGCCTACTGTGTCTCTGTCAATGTAAGTAATTGCCATTCTTTCCTCAGTAAACCCAAACAGCTCTCCATGTTCAGGCCCTTTGCTGTGCAATATGGACTCATTTTCTGTGCAGCGAGTATATAATTCTCCAAGCTGGCAGCACTGTGATTGCTCTGTTAATTATGTACAATCAGTCCTACTGTCAATCCACCATAAAAATACAGACCTCTGTGCTCCAGAGTGGTGTAATTCAAGGGAATGGAAATTATTTCCTGTGTACATAGTGTGAATGCATGTGTCACAGAAAGTAGGTAAATAAATATGTATATATAAGGATATGTAAACTCTTACAAGGGTACGTATACACACTCACATATAAATAATTTCTGTTTATCTGGAACTAATGGGAAAAAGACTGCAGCAAATCATACCCTGCAGATTTAAATTTCATTCATTTTGCTGTGCTCCATGGTATCTCAATTAACTGTAGATTCAGAGGTAATTCATTCTTCCACTTGCAGTGTTACCAGGGAGAGACATCTCTCAGAGCCATCTCATTGCCTAATAAATTTTACTGCTCTTAACTGTGAGCATTGACTGGTCTGGACAATCTGTAAAATGAATATTTCTTTTGTGGTTGCCCTACAAGATGAAGGACTTCTTCAGGAAACCAGTGAGAGAATAATTTTCCTAATATTTTCAAGCAAATAATAATTCTGATCTGTCTGAAATTGAAGAAAAAGCTAAAATCTCACAAATAGTTTTCAAACAGAAATCCAAACGAAAAATGGTCTTGTGAAAACACAGGAATTTAATGTTTAAAAATATCTGAATTGCATACTTAGATTTAGTTTCATTTAAAAATATTGTTTTAAAGAAGGGATTAATTTAGAAAAGTTGAATAGTGTACTTCCAAAAGGTTAAAATTTGTTGAAACTCGTTATAGGCTAGGAGAATTTCCTGCATTAAAAACAGATCAGTTGGCAGTGGAAAGAAATATTTTCCTTTAGAGTCACTATTTTTTTTTTAAAAAAAAGCTTCCTGAAAAAAGAAGATCCTGGCTTGCAGTCTGGGTCTCCTTTCATATCTGAATTCAGCACCAATATATAACTTGGAATCTGTGCCCCAAACTGGCTCTTTTATCTTCGATGTGGAGGACTCTTCTTTTGTTCAATTTTAGAACATGTAGAGGAGGAAGAAGTCCTGCTGGCTGTACCAATACCTTAGGGACAGAGAGGAAATGACACACAGGTAAGTTGAGATCAGCTCCATGTTGTTCCACATTTTCCTTATCTTGACAAAAACCGTGGGAGAGAGAGGGGCTCTGTGTCTGATGCTGTGCCCAGGGCAGAATGGGAAGTGAAGTTTGTGGGGTTACAGGTAGAAAGCACCTGGCTGTGTAAGAGCTTTTCATCTCAGAGGAAGGAAGCAGCAATCTTTTCTGTCTGACCCCCTGGAATGTGCTCATCCTCCCTCCCCGCCCGTGGAGCATTAGGTGAACAGTGCACGCTTCAGCCTCTCTGCTCTCCTCCGAGCCCCATAAATACTTCCTGCGTTTAAGCTGTTCTCTGCTTACTGTCATAACAAATAATTATAAGAATTTATAATGTGTTCCTTTAGCCCTTGAGCTGTGATTACTTATGCATCTATGGTATAACTCAGTGGTTAACAAAGGCTGCCTTTGCCAGGCTGTGTGCTCTGTGTAGCACGGTGCTCCCGGGTAAGGCTCAGTCATCACCACTTTATTGCTCACATCCCAAAGCTAAGTGAAGAGGAATCTTCTAATTCTCAGAGAGGTGAATTTCCATCATAACTCTGATACCCTAATGCTACACTTCATCTAGCAGCCAGCACTTAGCAGAGCACCCTGGGGACAGCAAAGGGACGGCTGGGGAAAGCAGACGTGAAGGATTTCACATTCTCTGTCATCACTGTAAGGCTGTTTATCACAATTTTTGCATGAAAATCGTGTTTGGCAGCAATCCTGCCCCTCCTCCAAAATGACAATAATTGTATGACTACATTGGTGAGGGGAAGACAAGGTAATTTAGAATATCACTTTTAATGTTAATTCTTTTATTAAGATGTCAATTCTGGGAAAACTTTATGAACAAGGTGAGTTAAGGTGCATGTGCTGTATTTCTCATGATAAAAGAAACATGAGGACAGACTTTTTAGCAGGACTTGTTGCATTGGGACAAGGCATAATGGTTTTAAACTAAAAGTTGGTCAATTTAGATTAGATACAGGGAAGAATTTCTT
This sequence comes from Ifrita kowaldi, assembly GCA_013398055.1. Classification (NCBI taxonomy): domain Eukaryota; kingdom Metazoa; phylum Chordata; class Aves; order Passeriformes; family Cinclosomatidae; genus Ifrita; species Ifrita kowaldi. Next base: position 62,051 of record VZRS01013544.1, read on the forward strand.
TGCAATGAGCATGGGGAAACACTGGAACAGGTTGCCCAGAGAAGTGACTGCTGCCCCATCCCTGGGAACTTTCAAGGTCAGGTTGTATGGGGCTCTGAGCAACCTGATATAGTAGAAGATGTCCCTGCCCATGGCTGGGGCTTGGATAGATGACTTTTGAAGGTCCTTTCCAACCCAAACTATTCTATGTTTCTATGAGAAACCCCCTCATGCTGGTCACACGCTGCTCAGTAACAGGAATGTGACTGTGGTAAAGCTCCAGGTGAAGCTGAATGTGCAAACCTTTGAGCAGCAGGTGGGATGGAGCAGCCCAGCCTCAGACACATTTAGAAATGAGTACTGTGTGAGCTGCGTGGCTGAAGGACACCAAAAGTAGGGAAAGAGCTTTGGGGAGGAAAAGGCGCAAGCAGCATCAGGATTCAAGGTTGTGGGAGGCTAAGCAGAATGATCCATCACTACTAAAGCGACAGGACTTGTGTTTTCCTCCTTGGTGTTTTTGGTTTCAATGATTTTGGTCAAGAACCAACTCCTGGGTAGAGCTTGAAGGCAGCTTTGGATTCTAGGCTGACCTAGAGTTTAAACCTGAAACAAACACATCCAAAGCATATTACATTTTGAAAAAACAGTGGTGCAAACAGACACATATTAAAAAAGTAATTATTCTAATGTTGCAAGAACTTGGTTAGTTGTGCTGGTTTGAGCCGGGATGGGGTTAATTTTCTTCCCAGTAGGAGGTACAGTACTGTATTTTGGGTTCAATATGACAATAACATTGATAACACTCTGATGTTTTGACTGTTAATAAGAAGTGCTTACTCTAAGGGAAGGAATTTTTGGCTTCCCATCCTCTGACAGTGGGGAGATGCACAAGAATCCGTGAGGGGGCACGGCCAGGGCATGTGCATCACTTGTTCTTCTTGGGGTTTATTCCTCCTTTGTTGTTTTCCTTTTCATTACATTTTATCATTATCATTATTATTAATATTTTATTATATTGCAATTTTATTATTAAACTTTTCTCATCTCACGTTTTTTCTGATTCTCCCCCCCAATCCACCCAGCTGGATCAAGGAGCCGTGTGGCTTCATTACTGGCTGGGGTTAAAACACAACGTTAGGATTTGGAGAAATGAAGGGAGTTGTTGTCTGTCCATATGTTATTTCACATTTAACAGTTGGAGTTCTTTTTATATTGTCATAAAAATATTGTCATGTCTTTTCTATGTTTATACATTCCTCTTATGATTCCTCACTCAAATGTTTGAGCACATCTCAAATAGTTTCTCAGTTTTATTTTATTTTCTTTCTGTGCCCATGCCTTTCCCTGAACAACTCTTTATTGAAGTTTGGACTGAGCTCTGCATGAAGTAAAAAGTCTGATTTCTTCCCAACACCCCCTTATTACTCATCTGAGGAGGTGCTGAATGGTTGAGATGACAATTATATCTGACCATGACCAAATGGCCAGAAAGGTAATGTACCATGCTCTGGGATTCAATACTGAGGTGAAAGGGCAAAAGATGATGTCGTCCAAATTTAATATAAAAAGAAAATGGAAAACCACCCCCCCCCCCCAAAAAAAAAAAAAGTCCCCAGACCTCCCCTTCCTGACTTTCTTTCTAGTAAGATGAGAAAGCAGCAAGGAAACATAAAACTGCCCCTACAAAAGAAACATGTAAAATAGGTTATCTGGCAGTGTTCACACAGGACTCTTTCACAGCTGAGTGCAATACAACTAGAGTAGAACTGTCATTTCCTCCTCCTCTGGCCAACCCCAGGTCTTCTCTCTGCTTCCCCAGTTGCTGCTGTGCACCTTCAGATCAGAACATTTATTTATCCCAAACAGAAATGACATCCCCAGCCAGCTAGATCAAACCCCGTCATTACTCCCACTTCCAATTTCCCAGTTTATATTTCAGAGCTGATTTATGGTACTTGCCTGCCTCGCTGCCTGAATGCCCCAAGCAATTTATTCCATAATGCCCTTCTTGTAAAGAAATTATGCCTGAATTGCTCACAGGTTAGTTCTTCTATGGCACTGCATGCCCTGTTTCTTTTCAGTCACTCTCCATTTCAAACAGCTCAAAGGCAAACTGTGATACAGGATTTTGATTATAATGTTCAGACTTAGTGCAGTTAAACTGGAGACAGAAAAAAGTACACTGCAGGTCTTTTGGGTTATTAAATGAATTTCATACTAGCATGAAACCCACATAAGTCCAAAGAATTGCTTGGGGTTTAAACAGTGTAAAGAGCTGAATTTGATAAACTGTCTCAAGCTAGGAGAAAAGGGAGTTAAAGTGCTGCATTCCTTAGAGAACCTTATAGATGCACTGGCTATGGCTGTCACTGTTTGGGGGAAACTAAATCAGTAATAATTTTGGTTTGGTTTGTTCATCCTAGTCATATTTTCTCAAACAAATGGTAGCATCCAGGGCTACATTTTATTCTTGTTCCTTTACTATTAATTAATTCTGTATTAACTTCTGCATGGTGATTGGCACTTTAACATTTAATAGGATGTGGATCTTGAAGAGATTTGCTGTTCAAACAATAAAGGATGAAAATAAATCTACCACCACAGAAAGTAAATTTTTAAAAAAATTCTGAATAATGAGTGTTGTCAATTAAAGCAATACCTTACTCTTGCATATATGTGCTGCTTTTTAGCTGTGTAATTATTTTCCTCCCAGTAATATTTCTGGACCAATATTTTTACAGTATTGTAAGGCTTGCTGCAAAATCAGCCCTAAAGGAAAATGCAGAGCTGGGGGCAGATCTGACAAATCGGACACAGAATAGGAAGTGACTGGGAACTAAGCACTGAGTGCAGGTGTTTATATGCTGGGTTTCTCTTTCCTGATATGGGAATTTGTGCAAAACAATGCTGATATCTTGAGAACAAAGAAACCCAGGGCAGGACTTGAAATCTGCTCTTCACGAGGACAAACAAGGTGGGAATCACAGTGCAGCTTATTCCTGGTGTCTACCTCATTCCAAGACTCATTCCAGCAAAACTCAAACTGGAAGTGTGAAACCCTTGTGTGGCATCCTGGAGGATGTGAGGGGTGGCAAAGTGTCCATGTACAGAGACAGAGGCATGGCTGGCACCAGCTTGGTAGCTGGGCCCCCATGAGGTCAATCTTCTCAGTACCTCTCCACCACATGACCCAAAGCACAGGAAATGGGGACACCTGGGAGATTTGCTTCATCCTCCTGGTCTAAACTAAAACCAGACAGAGGCAGGTGCACCCTAAAGGACAATCCACCCAGGTAAAGGTGGGTGCATACTTGTGTACCTGCAGGAATCAGACAAAAGTCTCTGCACTGCAAATACAGATGTGGAGATTAGGATACATATTTTTACTGCAAATTATTATGTAGCTCTATCTGAATTAAAAGTTTTCAAAGTATCAGCATATGTGATTCCTAACCACATAACTTGCGAAACCACGTCAACTACACTTGTGCCAGGTGCCTCGCTGCAAGGCAGGTAGCAGAAGACAGAATCTCTCTCATGGTCTGGAGAAAACGGAGGTCACCAGGAGCAGTAAAAAAGATCTTTAAAGAGAAAAAGCTTAAAAAAATTCACAGGAAAGAAATTTTTCAGGAAGGCTTTTAAGGACCAAGTAACTGCCTGAATTGCTACAAAAACATCATATGTAGGCTCTTATTTAGTGTCTTCTGAGTTTCCTGGGGTTTGGAAAGTATTTCTGTACTTTGCTGAGATACAACTGAAAGCACTATGCCAGCACTAACCATGTGCACATTGGACTACTGGAAAAGTAGAAAACAATCACAGAGAGAGTAAGGACAAGGAAAGAGCCAGAGTGGAGCCCCCAGTGCAACAACCTTGTCACTGTCAACAGAGCATTCCCGGACTTCTTTAATCTGAGCTCCTTTCATCCACAATTCCAGGCACGTTGGAAAGACAATGTGACAGATACAGAGTTTCCAAAAGAGGAACAGGCAGTTTTGAAAGCACAACTGCCCCTTGCTTTGCTTGCACAAAGAAAAGCCTGCACACATTTATTTTCCTTTCACTGCTGTCATACTGATTAAAGCATCCTTTGGGTAGAGTTTATGAACCTCTTGGAGGCTGTTCCTGGATCACATAAACACCTATCTTTCCTGGCCTCTGCTTGCCTTTTTCTTTCTTTGGTAAAGCCCATCGAAAATTTCTTTTCTCTCCTTGTACAAAGTTTCCTTCCTGCCTTTCAGAGGTTCATTGCTGTGATGCCTTTCATACTCCCTGATGCCTTCTAAAATTCTCTCTTTTTCACCTGTACTGCTCCATCTTCTCTGGGAGATTTCAACTCTTAACTCCATCCTTTCCTTCAGACAGATAAGAAAAATACTAGTTCTTTAGGTGTCTGTCAAGCTCTTCAGCATACTAATTGCTGTTTGTCAAAGAACAATCATTAGAATGCACAGTGACTGCAGAGAAATAGCTGTAATGACCTGAGATAAAAGGGTTCCCTCTGTCTTTACTGCTGCCCCTGAGCAGGTGGTTGCTGCCCTGCAGTTCAGTGAAGGACACTGCTTTCCTCAAAACCTGCTTTAGTGCCCACCTGGCGGCATGAGCTTCCTGACTATTAATTACATCAGCTCCATATAAGTGATCGTCAAAGTGGTGCAAGCTCACAGACTGGCCCACTCTCCTATCACTTCTTCCTGGTATATCAAATTTTTTAATCTCCTCCTCAGCCTTTCTAATAGCATTATCTTGAATCACCTAGACTTACTCAGTAATTTTACATTTTTTTTCTGAGGTGAGTGAAGGTTATCTGTGTTTTCGTGGGAAAACTGTCTGTTGTGGTAACCACTAGATTAAAAATGGCATAAGCAGCTGAGGGAATTTGACAGCTGGTTGGGATTGTGTTGTTCAATATGTCTAGTTAGAGGTTATATATACACTGGTTGCTCAAGGGTATGCAGTCTTCCTAATAAGTTTTTGTACACTCAAGAATGTTTGAATTGTACACAAAAATTGCATAAATAGCGAGATCCCTACCATATCATCCAGATACAGACCTATTGAACTAAGCATGTTTTCTGTAAGTGGAAAATCCCTCCATCAACTCAGAGGTCTAAGAGATTTCTAGTTTGAACAAATATACTGTGCAGAAATGTACTGTAGTCTTAAACTCATGAAATCTTTGTGGTTCTCTCCCCAAAAGTGCTTGGTTTTCACAGAAATATTGAGTTCAATTGTGTTTTCACGAAAAAATCACCTTCTCTCCATCATGCTGCCTTCCACAAGGTCAGTTATGTACAATATAGGCATCAGTGGCATGGGCAAAGGTTTCACACGCCACTTTTGACTCAGCATCATCTCAGTTATTTCAGTGGGTTTATCTGGTTTTACTGCCTTGAACTTGAAAAGCGATGCTATTAATGAGGTACAAGAAAAAAATCAGATTTTCTTTGAAATATTTATTTTCTCTCAGGTTTTCAGACAGATGAAAACACGTGGGAAAATTTATCATAATTTTTACTCTTTAGTCCAGGTCTAAGCAAACTCAGCCTCACAGATTGCCTGTGCCCAAGTGTGGAAAGGCTTTGAAAGACCTCTAAATATTACATTAGGTCTGACAGAGATGGAATTATGACCCTTATGTAGTAATTTAATTCCCAGATCATGGAAAAAGCGACACTTTTTTACACATATATTACAGGGTTATGAGGGCAGGGACTGTGCTGAAGGGCAGGTAAATCAATTTGACCCTCAAAAATGCAAAATTTGTGAGAAGGTAGTTTTGATCTATTTTGTCTCCTCCTATCAAGATAGTTTGGCAATTCTGACAAAATGCAGTGCCTGGGAGTACAGGGCTTGCTCTAACAGCACTGCCTGATTGTCTCTGCTGCTGCTGTTAACTTCTTCCCTACTTCTGCTCCTTCATGAGACACCCCAAACTGGATGCAGTGTTTATTGGAGTCACTAGAGTTTGTTTGCTGGACTCAGAAGACCTGAGCTCAACCCCAGAGAGGGAACTATTGTATTGTTCCTTTATGTCCCCAAATATCCCAGCTGGAATCATCCTCATTTCTGTGCAGAATATTGAAGACACGATGCTGGCAGCTGTGCTCTAAGGAAGAAAGAGGGGGAAAAGCAGATGGTAGAGGGAGAGACTGGCAGTTAGAGTGTAAGCTTTAGAAATGTATGGTATCATGGAGCCTGCCACAATTATAAGTACCTTTGCCTAGACTGCTCAACAGTGGATAACAAAAGTATCAGAAAAATCAGGGAATCAATAAGACATTCAGAGCTCTTTCCTGCTACTACCATGTTTCACAGTTGCTCTGTGCATGTCTCTATTTCACAGTATTTCAGTAAAGCAGGAAAATGGCCAGTCTTAAAGCTGAGCTGTACAATTCACCCTTCATGCATTACAAACTGCTGCTTCTGAGATTTAGTACATGTCCAGACAGGGATCAATTTTTAAAATAAAAATTATAATGCTGAATAAAAGAGAGTTATTACTGTGTATTCTGATGATCATAAGGATCAGTATCCCTCTGTTCTCTGAACTTTAGAGCAATTTCAGGGATTTTACCCTGTTGTCTTTACAGAGACAGGAAAAATGCAATTTGTTAGTGTGTATGAATAGTGTCCTTTAGGTTTTTATGTCATTATCTGAGCAATTTACAAACAAAAGAACAGCCCCACCCAAACTCCTAAACCTAGAGGTTTTCTTTCAAATGCATAGAGGTTTAATGTCAAAGGTATTCTGTGAGCTCTTAATTTTTGAAAATTGTAATTAGGACAATTTTTATAGCAATTCAAATAATTAGATAAAAGTGCTTCATACCTTTTAGTGTGGAGCAAGATTGAGTTGCTAAAGGAAAGGAGTAGTGAGGTAAGTGTCTTGAATTCAAATGAATGTTAGTAGAATGTCCCTGCACACATATCAAATTAGGATAATTTTGAGTTGATGAAAGCAGATGCTGAGCAGCCAGTAAGCCATCAGCTGTTTTCTTTCTGAATTCATCTTTATCTTTTGGCCTCTTCCAAATATTCAAGAAATGCAGTATCATACTTTTCAAACCACAGCAGAAATCCTGGTGAGCATGCTCACAGTGTGCCTCAGTAGCAAAGATAAGAAGTCCTCACAAGAGAGGCATCTTTGACTTTGGTGAAGGAAAGGAACCAGAGAGAAGGAATTGACCCTTCTATGGGTGTTACCAAAATCCCACCCTTTTGTTTCCTGTGAAGTTGTACATGTGTATGCAGACACACCCCTGGATGGCTGACCTGTCGCTTTCCTTGCTCGTATCAAAGGCAATCGTCCTTTCCTGTAGCTTATTCAGCAGGGAAATAGCCTGCTCTGCTTCTGTAGGAGTCTCTTTTGGGGTGACAGCTACAGAGTGACACCTTTCTAGCCTATCTTCCATGGGCTGATAACAAACTAATGTCCAGTCTGTCTGTGGAGTCCTGTGCTGTTAGGCAAAGAGAAAACACTTCTTAGAAAATAAGTACAGGGAAAGAATTCCCATTTTGCTTCAACTGATAGACTTGACAAGATCCCAGTTATATTTACAGGAAGGCTAAACAGATGGAGGTTGTCTCCACTAACATGTGGTTGCTAAGGCAGTCTCTAGCTGAGGGTTCCTGGGACTCTCAGAGTTGCTGCAGAGGTAGGGCAGGAGAGGATGTGTGTTTTTTCTCTCCTGCCATCTGTAAGCAGCAAGACTTTTGCCTCCCACACTCAGCCAGAAGGTTCCTATGTGATTGAAGCAGGGGAGATCTCTTACTTGACAAATACTCTCAGTAGGAAAGTTCTCAGAGAAGCAGCAAACACCCCTGTAAGCAGTGATGAGTGGGAGAGATAAGGAACTTGCACATGGTTAGAAACAGCTAACACAGGGAAAGAGTAACCAAGAAAAAGGAACAAAGATTTGGTTGTATTAGTGCATCTGACCCAGACTACTGCTCAGGTGGATTCAAGGTTTGGAGCAGGCCTTTTCTGCATCTTTTATGGTTATTTGTACCATGCTACCTGCAGCTACTCTGCCCTATTATTTGCATTGAAAAAAGTAGGCCCTTCACAGGTAACACAAAGAGAAGTTTTGTTTTGGATGAGCTGCTCATATATGTTTTATATACACAAATATTTGCTTGAGCCCTGAGTAAGATCTTCAGGCTGTAACTGTTTGATTTGAGCCTTCTGTATGAGGGGAGGAAGCACCAGAAGAAGTAAGAAGGGAATATGATTTAAAAGGCAGAAAATAGGAGGAAATAAGATGCTCTGTTTTCTTGTTAATTTTTAAGTCGGGAACAGGCACTGAAACACTGGGAAATCTGTATGATCTACACTGTTAGACTTGCATTCATAAATAGAGACACTAACTGTTGGAATGAAAGCTCCTCTGGACCCAGGCCCAGAAGAAAGCCAAAGCACAGGGGTTGAATTAAAACCTTTGGATAAGCTGAGATACATGAAGCCACACCAAAGTGAAATAGAAATACAGATTTTTTACTTTTAGTAGCGATATATGCTAAGTGCTTTAAACATTGAAAAGCTGCAGCAAAGAAACCTTAAACACAGTTCTTACTGGAGCAGTGTTACTTTTCACAGAACTTCTTTACTTTAGACAAAACATAGATGGAACCATACTGTTCACATTTTTTAGATAGAGTGTTTGCATAAACAATAAGAGCTAATAGAAACTATATACACAAATCTGTGTAATACCTATGTAACACTTGTGTAAGATTTATGACTGTTAGAATTAGACTAGGATAGGTTAAGAGAAGAAAACTAGGATTGTGTGTTAATTTTATTGGTCAATTAACAAATACAATCCACAGTTCTGTAAGTTTAGAAAAGAAGACGAAGAAGAAGAAGAAGAAGAAGAAGAAGAAGAAGAAGGAGAAGAAGAAGAAGAAGAAGCAGCAGCTATTTTTTACTTGCTGTTTGCCTGCTACTGCTGCTATCTTATCATGTAACCCCTTCGAACTCTACCTTCAGAAAACTATGAGACTATGAAATAGAGAACTTAGCAGGACAGCAGCCTCCTCTGCTCTTTCCCCCTCGTCCAAAAAGGAAGGGTATCCCATCAAAAGCTCAACACTAACAACGGTATCTTTACTGACAAATGCATCCAAATAGGTCAAGGAAAGAGTTACTCAGAAATGGGCCATGTGACTAAGATGTTATTTGTAGTGACTTGCTCTCAGGTTTCTATAAATCACCTGTAAACTCACACTAGAGCCAAGTGTTTTTCCCTTACCTTAAGTCAAATTCACTTTTAACCATAAAATGAATATTCCGAATAACTCTGGTGTGTCAGCAGCTGAAAGCTCCTCTGGCATGATTGAGCCTTTCAGTGAAATGTAAGTATTTCTCAATTACAAGGTTTCTGTAAATGCTTAGGTAAGGAATGATTCATCATCCTCTGGATTTTTATGGCCTTTGGTGTATTAAATTTATGGATTTTAATGTGAATATCTGCTCTTCCTTGTGAAAACTGGAGAATTTCCAGAGGTGTGTATTGAGATATGAGTACCAACCTTATGCATTGCAAATATTGTGTACTTCACTGCAGAACACCAAAGAGCTGAATGTCACAGATTTTTCTCTCCTATTTTTTTACAGCATGCAACATAATACTGAACCACTGTTATCTAATTACCTTATTTTTCACTGTCTTGTTCATTTTGGAAAGAGCTTGAAAGGGATTGGCTGGTGAGGCAGTCTGAAATCTACAGCATCTCCCAGGATGATGCTACGAGAACTCATTGTGGCTCATGAAATTCTGGCAGATTATGGTACTCAATGCTACAGAAATGTTTTCATGGGGAAAACACATAAAAAAGGAACGTTGCTTTTAAGGGATAAGAAAAAAATGAGACCTACCAGTGATCGTTGTTTCTTTCGTTGAAGCATTTAAATATTCTGTATTAAATGAAGTGGGTATCCAGAGGAGCAAGGGAATCTATCATTGTTTAAATAAGGTGTGCTTTATAGAATGGGTGCACAGACAGAACGAAGTTCAGGCAGCAGAATAAATAAGGTGCTGGAGAAAACAAGGAAAAAATCCTTTGCTTTCACAGGAATGTTGTTGCATGCTGAGCAACGTACCTGGAGCTATAAAAGAAAGAGTGAAGTAGTTTTCTAACCTTAATTAAAAACTCACATGGCAACATTTTTACTAAATAACAAAAGGAGTCATTGGGCCAGCAATGCCTTGGATGACTACACTGTTGTCTGCAGCAATTCCGGATTCTTTCCCCTTCTCTTTAATCTCAGATTTTGCTTGGGATGGAGCTGGCTCTGTGGTGCTAGTGAATTTCCTATAACTAGATACACTTTCTTTTTTCTCTCAGTTCCCACACTTATCAACAGTTTAGACTTTAGCTAGATATACTTGGGATCACCACTTGCAAAGAGAGAAGAGAAACCAGGTACATTTTATTTGAAAAAAGTCTCAAATATAATCTCAGATAAAAGCAGTCTCAGACACAACAGGTCTGTTCACTCCTTTTTCTTCCAAATCTTCTTATATACTATATTTCTGATGTCGTCCATGCTGATATAGGTGGAGGAAAGCTCAGAATTATGAGGATATAGTTCTGAAGCTTATCTAGAACTTTTGGGCTAGGATAAAAATTCACAAAGAATCTGGCAGAGCAATGAGAGCAAAGGAAGTGTCTGTAGGCAGTATGAAACTATTTTGGTTTGTAAACACAAAGATTGGCTGTGAGGACTTGCAAGAGAATCTAACGAGGCTGAAAGATCTGTAATACACTTGCAGATGAAATTCACTGTTGATTTGTGCAAGGTAATGGGAGAAAGGGGGGGAAGAGAGGGAATCAACCCTAACTAAACCAAAGAAAATTGGTCTGCAAAAAGCTATTACCATCCTGGAAATATATCTTGGCATTTTTGTGCATACTTCAAAAAAATGTCAACTTATTTTTCAGCAGTGGTCAAAAAGGCAGATGGTGTATTAAACAATTAGTGGGACTACTTCATTGGAAAAATCAGAAAATATCACTATGTCACTCTAAATTCACTGTGTATTCATGTTTTGTGTATCTTTGGTTTTATCTAAAGAAGGTTGAAAATGATAAAAAACATCATACAGTTGCTAAGGGGAGGCTGAACAGAAAGAAACATATAAAACCATAGATGCCATATAGAAAGTGAGTAAGGAACAACTGTTTGTTATTTCTTACAGGATGACACCTGTAGGGTAGCAATTGAAATGATCACACATGGTTTGTAGAACATACAAGAAAGAAAGTTCTTACCCAGCAGAAGCACCAGATTGCTACCACATGACATGGACCTTGAAAGCTAAAAAGGGCTTGAAGATACATTCATGAAAAAAAAAAGGAATCATTAAAAATAAGGATGCAGACACAAAGGTTGGTTTAGGAAGTCTCTGAATTGTGTTTTGACAGAAGGTGGGGAAGACTTCAAAGTGCTATTCCCTGTTCATTTCTTGTTTTCTCTAAGCCTCTGCTGTTGATTCCAGTCAGAAACATGTAACTGAGCAAGAGATTTGTTCTGCTCATCCTGTGATTTTGAAAGAGCTGAAAGAAAGCTATGAGACAGTTTCAAATAACAGTTTTGAGTAATTTGGCTTCCTGCTCACCTAGGAACCTAGAGGAGGTCCTTGCTGATGTTTTCTGCTTGCTCAGGGACTCCAGTTTCACTGGGAAAGAGACCCAGATTGCACATGATGAGGTCAGTTGCTCCCTCTGATTTCTGCTCAATGCCCTGTTCTACAGATGGCTGTGTGGTTTAGTACCCCATAAAATAGAAGCAAATGTTGAGTTTCTGGGGTCCAGACACCTCCTTCAGATTAAATCTGTGGATGCTCTGCTGCTCCAGGCCAGGGGATGGATTAGAAGAGCATAACCAGAAGCAGTGACAGTGGGACCTAAATACTGCAGCAGGGTGGGGGCAGTGGTAGATTGGGAGCCAACTGGCTCAGGGAGAAGAAATCAGCTTCAGGTCAGGAACAAATATTGCACTGTGATTGTTGCAGTTTTGGAAAAGGTGAACTTTTACCCAGGAATGTTTTCAGGTGCAGGACAACAACTGTGAATATTATTTTCTGGTTGAGAGTGGGACAGAGCAGCTAATGGGCTAAGATGAGGCATGAGAGTGGATTATATGCAATGCTGCTTTGCCCAGAGGATGTCAAAATTGTTGCCTTCAAGGCCAGTCAGAAAAAGAAGAATTGTTAAAACATGAAAAAGATGAGGAAAGCGTAAGGATTTCCTGAGAGATTAAGTAGAATATCAGGGATGTTCCACAGGGAGGATTAATAAACCTGAAAATCCTACTCATGTAAATTTAAAAAAAACAAGTTATAAATGGCATCATAATTTCTTCACATGGAAAAATATTGAAGAGGTATTTAAGGATAAACTTATAGATAAATAGCACCTAAAAATTTTTTAAAAATCAGTCATTTTATTTCTTTAAGATTTTAAACCCAAAGCCAGTCCCTTTGAATTTTGCTGATATTCTCTACATTTGTTTTGCAATTAATGAAAATATTTTGTTTCAGTTATGAATTTTCATAATTGAAGATTAGTTTGTCAGACTCAGCCAGATGCACTTAGTGCTTAGTTCATTAAAAAAAAAAAAAAGCTGAAATAATTGCTTAGACATGAGGACATTTTACTGTGCTTATTTGTTTACTATGAAGTCTTGGAACAGCAACACAGATGTTGGAACAAATAGTTCCTATTACAGCTCTGTCTCTTCTCTCATTGAGTTTGAACTCATCACTGAATACATTAGCTCAGCACTTAAAGTTTGTTGAAATAACTTCTCAGTTCTTTGAATACTAAGATTTCGTAATCTGCAGAGATCAGCAGATTATTGACCCACTAATTAATTAAAAAACCCACTGCCGTTGTATTAATATTCCTCAACAAAGAAAATGTATTTCCATCTAGAGGAACCATAAAGGCTGATTTGAATATTTGTTCCCTTGAAGAAATGGCACTTTGCTTGTTTTGCTCTGGACCAATTCTATTCAGCCATGAAATATCACCAGTTGTAAATCCCTGGGAGTCACAACTCAAAGAGTGAAATGAGGATATACGGATTCTGTGATATTTACATGAAAGATCAAAGACATCCTGCTTCAGAATGGAACACACTGAGCTTTGATGAGCCATGGGGAACTTGGCCTCATGGTTTGCCATTCGAAACATCTTTCAATTTTGGTAATTTTTCCTGTAAGTGGTAAATGTGTACTTTTTACAAGTATTTTTTTTTTGTCTATAAAACCTCAGACAGAGCAGGATCTCCAGCTGCAGAGTTCTGCACCCAGTAGCAACGCAGCCTCCACTGTGTAATACTCCCTACACAGACTTTAAAGTATTCCTGATTTTTCAACACTAATAACCTCCAAAGAGAGGAGAAGCTTAGGCATCACCTATTTATTCATTCATTTCATTGCTGATGCTGTCAGATGCATTTCTCTTTATTGCCACTTTGCTAATTGTTTTCAGAATGCATGTGTGTCCACTTGCAACCACAGCAGCACCATCAAACCACACCATGTAGCCACAGACAGGTTAAGATTTGGTGAGCATTATGAGAGTTACTGAGCTAAAAAATTGCATTCAAATGTGGTGAAAGAAACATGTAATTAGGAGCCATTTTCAGAGGTGGCAAGTGACAGTGAAGATGAACAGATCTGAGTTTTGTGTTAGGCACAGAAATTTGGTGTAGTTTCCATTATTTTATTAAGATTTAGGCTTAAAGCCTAACAAGGAATTCTTTGACCTCACATATGGAGACAAATTCAGTAAAACCATGATACCAAAATAGGTAGATAATTACCACATAGTGATTTCTGAAAACGATCACCTTTTAACTAATCAAGCAATATTTTAGCTATCACAATGGACGTCAGCTCTGTTGCTGGGAAAAAGTAACCAATTTCTTTCACAGAGTGAATAATTGTCACTAAAAGCAGAGGAGGTGCTTCCTTAATCCAAAAGAATGTAATGTTAAAGCAGTATAATTATATGGGGGGTGTTACGTATAGGGTAAAAGAATGGTTAAGGAAGATGCTCTGTACAGAACAAAAGTGATTAAGAAAGCAATCAGGCACTAATGTACTGTACTGTTTTAAATGAGATTTAATTCCTGGTGTATGATTTGTCTCATTTGTGCTCACTTTGAGAGTCAAGAGAATCCAATTATTTTCCTGTAGCCACCGAGTATGCAACTGCTACTGCAAGGTGAACTACACCACCATAATTGTGCTAAATTATTTGAAAAGGGTGATTATTATATTATTGTATGCTTTCGAGCATCTATATTTTGAAAGTTACAGGGAGTGGCCTTCTCACTGGTGATTTCTCCTCTGCAAGCAGGGACAACAGCCAAGAAAGCTGCCAGCTATTGTTCAAGGCTCAGGCTGGCACAGAGCCTCTGTGCAGGTCAGGGCAGTCACGATGTTTGATCCCTACCAGGACTGAGGATTGCACTGCCTTTGTTCTCTGTACTGTTAGTTTTCAGTAAAGTGGCAGTGGTGTCACAAATTGAGGTTAAGGTCTGGGGAGTAATTGTCACAGCATATCTCATTTGGTATGAAAATTACTCTTCCTGTTTTTCAGTTCCCCCTTTTCTGGATCTGCAGGGATAGATCAAATATAACTTTAAGGGGAATGTACATAATTCATCAAAGCAAAAAATGTTTGAATATTAATTTCATATATTAATTTTTATGTGTATTAATAAAGAATGTGAGCATTTTAGTTGATTTTTACATGCCAAAACTCTGCTTTCAGAGTTAAGACAATCCACTGGAAGGAGAAAATGTAATTAAATTTTGATTTCTGTACATCTCTCTGCTTTAATGTGTTGACATTTCACTGTGTCTGCTTTCAGTAATCCCTTAATCAAGGTATATATAATGATTTTAATTGTTTGCATAAAACCCTCTTGGTATCCATGGTACCAATCCTCTACTCTTTTCCAGAATTCTTCCAACTGCTTTTTTGTTTCAGGTGATGTAGTTCCTAAAAGTCTGCCCTGTATTTTACCTGCTGCTGCTCTGGAGAGCTGCTAGCATCCAACTTCATGATGTTTAACTTGAGTGTGATGGCTGAAATTGTATCTTCTGCTCTCACCTCAGGCTGAAAACTCAGAGCACCTCACCTGTGGGCCTGAGGACAATCTAGCAGTTTTATCTTTCCTCTTGGTTCTTCTCCCACAATATGCATGAGATGTTAATCAATTTAATCTCCTTTCATAATCTTCCATCTACATTTCTAACTTTAATAGGTTGTCCTACATTATTTAGCTGGTGCTTGCAACACTGGATTGCTTCTTGAGCATGATTTTATGTCTTTTTTAATATCTTCACCTGCTATAGAACTGATGAGAAGCTGAAACATTCACGTTCTTGGCTGTACGTATTTTGAAAATACTCTGACAGAACAGGTAAAAATGTTGTCACCTAGCAACTAAAAGCATTTTTTTCCTTATATATATAAGTATATATAATTTTTCTTTCTTCTGGAATTACCTATATGATTTTCCCCCTTTCACTTGCATTTTTTGTAAGAAAATGAGAGTGTGTTCTTAAAAACATTTTTAAAAATAGAAATTCAGCTAGCTGTTAAATTAGAGTGCTAAAAAATATCCTGGGTTATTACACTCAATAAATGAGCATCTGTGTTCTCCTGGTATCTTTGAAATGGATGACTGTGAAAAAATCCTAGTGAACATACATTTTTCCTATGCAATATATGGGGCGGTGAGGGAACTGAGTTGCCCTTCTTCTGTACTGCTCTGTGGCAGGGAGCATTTTTTAAGGGGCAGGGCATTGTCAAATACAGGATCAGTATGTTTATTATTGTTCTGGAAACAGCAGGGAATAAAAATCGAGTAGAAAAAAGCTTTCCCAAAACCTTAACTGCTTATATTATTATCTAAAATGATCCAGTAGAATATGCACTATTTTTCTTTGTCATTAAAGTCAAAGAATTTTATGTCAATTCCCAATTACCCAGTTTAGGAGCACAGGCAGAAAGAGCAGACATCACTCCAGGGGAAACCTGTCACTCTGCTCTTGCGTTCTTGAAGCAGCCAGGTTCTTTAGAGGAAGGCACTAGAAATCCTGTCTGGCCAATTTTTATAAATACGTATTTTAAAGTGTTTTTTTCCCCAATCCTAAATGATGCAGTTCTCTGCATATCTGAAACTTTTGTTTGTTTGTTTGTTTGTTGTTTCTAATCTTAACTAGGCCACTGCTGTCTTTGTTCTATAAACCCAACTGCTTTTTTTGAGTTGTGGTAGCGATCTGCATAGGATTATTCTGATTTTAAAATAAATTTATTTCAATTTTCTGGATTAACTAGGTTTTCTGTTACTTTTTAGTAAATTAGTTGGAGACGTGAGTGTTTGCTTTAAAACTTGGAAGTATCTCATTCACCTTTTCCCTGTCTGTAATGTTTATTGCTTCTCTCTGACAAGTGTCATTTTAATGTCTTCTATAGGGGCCATTTCTATATATTTTCCACCACTTCCATTGGAATATTTTAAATAATAAGTGATTAGAACTGGACACATGGTTATGAATGAAGCTGTATGAAGGGCTTAAATAATGTCATAATAAAGGTGTATGTTATCCACAGGTGTGTGCATATAGGTATATATTACCCGCATCATCCAATACCTGTTAATGATGTGGTTCACTGGCTCTTCACAAGGATGCTGTGGTGTTCTTGAGACCATGTCAGTCTGTTTGGACTCATCCTGGGACTTTAAATCATTCCTCTCCGTATAGATTACGGGGCATTTTCTGTGCATTACATTTGTTGTTTTAGGCTGAAGAAGGAGCCCTTCTGTTGCCTTCTTTGGCCCTCATTGTGCTAAATGATTTTCAGCTGAGGACAAATTTTCCATTTAATTTTTTCCCTTTATCTTGATCATTAATAAACACATTAAATTGGATTAATTTACTATTAAAACCTTTCTTCTGGGATGGGAACTGGTGCCTTTTTCTTACTGTTTTTTACAGCTTCTAACTGATTTTTAGTTTGTGATAGAAGATAAGAGATTTCACTTTTTTTGTTTGCTTAGTAGGATTTTCCTTTTGTTGGTGTACAGTTTTATTTAAGCCTTTCATTTTCTTCTCTAGCATTTCTTTGCTCCAAAAACCTTAAGACAAATCCCAACAGAGCAACGAGGCTGCACCAGTGAAAGTGCTTGAAGTTCCCCTTGCCTTTGGGCTTTTGAAGTGTTTGAACTCTGGGCTGTGCCTGGTTGCATCACCTGGATATTCCCATGAATCGTCCCCAGATCTGCCCAGCTCTGCAGGCAGCACAGGAGTTACAGGGCAGGGCTGCAAAGGACCCTGCTGAACAGAGATGCAGGCATGCTTCTCCCCATATACAGAATGCAGAGATCTGCAATATTTGTTTGCAGTTAGCAGCAGCTGAAGTATCTAGGTGCTGCCGTTTGCCAGTCCCATCTGTAGTCTTATATTCTTCCTTCTGGAAGGAGAGATATTCATCATTATGTTCCTTTCCTAGTAAAACTTTCAGAGCCCTAAACATGCCACAGTTCCAGGTTAAATACCTGTGAACTTTTTAAAGAAATGCAGCATACAAATAAACAGCAGGATATGGCTCATTAGTAAATGTTTATGAGGCGAAGAAACTCTTTTAAACTCCTTTTTTATAGAGAAAATTGTGGGAGAATACAGATGGGTATTAAATCAACTTGATAGAACCCTGTATAATCCCTGACTAGACTAGTGCTTTATGGCTGGACTTGCTTTCTGATGCACTTCACCGAGCAGTTTAGGCCATTCGTTCTGCTTTACTCCTTTTAATGTGAGTCAAAATTAGTCCAAAGTCAAAACCTAACTGCTGGTTTGTGTTGTTTGTTTTAACCCTCCTCTCGTGCTAGTGCAGGCTGTAGCATCCCTTCTCCAGACTATTTTCGATCAATCTGCAGCTAGCACAGCTTGCCTCTGCAGCTGAACAGATGTGTTTCAACATGATGGAGTTCTGCAGAATGATCCTAAAATTCTGGGTTTTATGTAGCTCTTCTCACTGCTGGTTTTTCACGGTACCATCTGTATTGCCATCATGCAGGAGTCAATGGGGCGTTAAGAACTTGCTGATGCTTCTCTTTCGGGCTGGAGCAGAAACAGAGCTGTCACTTTGCTCTGCATTTTGCTGACTTTGTCACCCTTAATCAAAGTGACAATATGGATTTCTGGGACAGTTTATGGGGCCAGTAGATGTAGAGGGAGGATCTGTGTGTTTGGCCTGTGCACCCCAGAAAAGAAAGGAACCTGTGCTCACAATCTTAGAGGTAAGCAACAGCTGTGAGTCTGCTCTGCTCCTTCTGATACCGGTGCTTTCCCTTCTGCAAGATGGAGTAAGATACTCCAGTTGTGTACATCCATGCTGTGCCCCTAACTGCTCTAGAGAGCAGGAGTTTACTTAATTTCTTCTTCATCCCTCCTAATTGTTAATAACATAAGAAAACTTTCTCCCCACCCCAAACAGGTCCCAACAAACAAACAGGCAAAAATCCAACCACCTTCTCTCATCTTTGAAAAAGAAGCGATGAGGACCAACTTTTGAGGCATTGCTTTAGTATTCAGCCTCATGAAAGCTTGACTAGAGTTTATGCATTTTCTTGTTGATGTGTGTTTGCCTCCCTGCCTGCAGTGGGGTGGAAGGGATCACGGTCCTGCCGAGTGGCACAATCCATCTGTAATGGACTGAAATGCTGTTGCTAAGCAGTGATACTTTTTCCCTGTCTGCCCTGTTTAAGTGAGTTAGGAAGCATGATGCAGCCTTACTGTTTTCAGCTGATATTAACAGACTGATAGAGTCCTGCCTGAGCCTCACTTCTTTCTGTGCCAGTTAGGTCATGCCAAAAGTCCACATCCCTCTTGTTTGTCCATGCTGAGACCCTTTTGGCCCTCCCTTAAAAGTGGAAAGAAATGAACAGAGCACCAAGTTCTGCTCCGTTGTTTCTGACGCTTCAGGTCACCCCCAGAAATGTGTGACTACAAGACAGTGCAAAATTTAATTAAATGGCTTGGAGACACTCACTGGAGCATTGCTGCCTTTTCCTGTGCTCTGGATTTATCTCATTCCTATGCACACATCAAAGTACTGCATTCCTGTCTTCTCACTGCTGCCTGAAACCAATAAAACAATCTGTCCCCGAAGAAAATGAAGCATCTCTTGGAAGTAAAAAAAAAAAAAAA
>VZRS01013544.1:81297-244773 GCA_013398055.1 Ifrita kowaldi
AAAAACAAAAAAAACAAAATTAATCACCCGATATCAATTGTGTATGATGCTGATTTCCAGTAGAGTTGTGATACCATATGAACATGTGCTGGGTGGAATCACTCTGCTATCTCAGGGAAAATAACACCATGGGCATAGGTGGGGCCGAGGCTGCAAATGCCATTTACAAAAAAGCCAACAGAGCAAACCTAATGGTCCTGTTTGTCTCATTTCTATAATTTATGGAGTGGTGTTTGGAGTTGGACTTGATGATTCTTGTGGGTCCCTTCCAACTCAGAATATTCTCTGATCTCTGATATATTTGAATTTGTTGGGGCTGCAGGTGACAACACGCTCCTGCTGCTTTCAGTTCCACATCTCTCAGTGATAACAGATGCTTATTGAGGTATTGATTGTCCTGGCACATTTTTACATTAGAAAGTAATATACCAAATTATTTCTGAAAAACACAGGATACAAAAGGAATAGTTTCCTTTGACCAGGGTGGGCAAAAAAAGATAAATATTCTTTACAATATGTTGATTTGTTTGAAACATTTAAATTTCTGCTAAAATATGTTTTATTATTCCTTGTCTTAAAATTCAGGGTTAGTTCTGATTTAAGATATCTCTTTAGCAATTGATATGTAAGAGGATTTCTCCTCTACAAGGAACCCTTAGAAAGTCTGTAGGCTGAACGGCGCTGTTGTGCTGAATAACTCCCAGACATCCTGTAGGTGCTGTGGAAGATATTAAGCCCTTTCATTTAGTCATAATCTAAGTCCAAAATAAAACCGTTAATTTATGTACTTTTAAAATTAAATTCCTTTTATAAGTTCTGGAATACAGTACAGCTGGAAGTGTCAGTGTATTTTGTGGAGAACTGAACAGTACAGATTGTGGCAAATTAGTCCAGAACAGAACTGCCCTTACCTGAGAAGGAAATAATCTAGAAATATCAATGAAGGACAAATCCCATTTGGGCTGACTGGGAATGATATCAACCTGTGGTCATCTCAGTTTGAGAGGATTCTGCTTAGGTGAGCTGGAGGTGAATACCAGTGTGACCTGCTCATGATATTATTAACTATCCTGACTCTTGCATAACCTGAAATCCCAGATTTAGGAACTGGGAATATCTCTCAGTATGTTTTCATTCCTGTAGAACATCTGAAGAAATAAGTGAAACTAAACAGACACACATATTAAATTAACATGATTTTGTTGCTAAGGTAGCAAATTTCAGATCTCTGTGGGAATACTGCTCCACATGTAGCACAATTCACAAGTATTAAAGACACCATTTTATGCAGTCATTTAGCGACATGAGCACTACATAGAGTTGAGATGAGTGAGTGGTTTAACAAGAGATTCTTATTCAGCATGAAGACACTGACTGCTCTGTGACAGCTGGAATTTAGAGGGAATCATATTCATAAGCTGTGCTATGTACTTAGGAGGCAAAACAGTAGCAGAAGATACAGCTTCTCTTTATTTGTTCCTCTCTTCCATCCAGGTTCTCTCTCCTTTTGCCATATCACTCAACTACTTGTCATTTATTAAAATGATAAAATGTAAATTAAATTATTATTAAAATTATTGTTATGAGTGGATGATGTGGGCTTAAATAAGTCCCTGCCTTTTGTCCAGGCCTCTGGCAGCAGGCAGTCATCTTATTGAGGTGGCCAGCACCCCAAGACCCACTCTCATTAGTAAGTTCTTTAATAATGACTGATTCGGTCTATTATAGAATGAATTATTTATTAATGGACACAAAACTAACAGACATAAGACTTAAAACAGACTATTACTGCACAGGGATAAGAGAAAAGGGAATACTAGTATTACACACGCAGGGTTAAAGGTACCGTTAAATTTACAGCTAGCTAAGAAATAGTATAACTTAGGATCCAATGTTTCTTACCACCAAATTGTGGAAGGGGCACACATCGAAATCCTTTCCCTCAATTTCCAGAAAAGTAACCACGAAGTTGCATCCAAGATTCAGGAAGAGATCGTCTCACACGTTCCCAGAGAGTGCGTAAGAGACTTCTGCCTCTGTGATAAACTGTAGTACTTTTATAGTGTAAAAACAGGCCTTTTGGTCACCTATGTTTTTTTATCTCTTCCCACATCTGTTAAGCTGGCAGAGCTTTTGGTGCCAGGAGACGATACCGTGCTGGGCCTTGCCCTCCTGGGTTATCTCTTCTATCTGCACCAGCCACCTGTGGTGGGGGAGAGGGGTGATATGCCCTGCCACAATTATAAAAGTATAAAATGGCTTTATTAAAATTATAAAATGTGCTTAGCACTGATGAGTTTTAACAAACAAATGGTGAACGACATTGAATGTGGTGCCTTGGCCAGGAGAAGGGACTTGGGAAAGATGTTTTGATATTCACATAGCAACTGTGCGGAGAAAAGTGGCTGACGTTTCAGGGTGTTTCTTCCTCTAAAAATCATATGTCATTCTATGTATTTTTTATTCTAATTGGACAGAAGTTTACAAAGACTAAATTTCACAGCATTTGGGAGGAAGAAGCAGGAGAAAAAGAATATAGAGATGGCCTTAATGATCCTGTCCAAAGCAGAAAATGCATGTGTGCCTCTGACCAGAGGGTGAAGAATTGGCTGGGGATTGTTAATGTGTTTTCTGGAAGTACACAAGTCCAACGTACCTTGGTCAAGTATATCTTATCTTCTCATTTTTATAGCTTGGGTGCAGATGTTTAGTGCTTTGTCTCCAGATTTAGGAAGAGACACTGTCAGACTGGTGAGTAAGGGGCTGGGGTTGGAGGCAGGGTAGTCCATTATATCAGTCTGATATTGCCACGCTGAAACATTATTTAAACCATTATATGAAGGTTTAAAGTCACCTCGAGGTTACAGGTACTGGTTCAGTTCACCTGGTCATGAAAATTTCCAGGACAAAATTACAGCAGCACTATGAAAGGCCTGTTTTTATTCACAGATGGAGAACAATGGATCCTGAAAAGTGGATGACAACATCTGGGCAAGGCAACTCTTCTGACCAGTCTTTCTGTTGTTGTTACACCCCAGGTGATAACTGGAAGAAATACATCTATTTATTCACTGAACCTTGAGTTATAATGAATATCTGACTCCAGATAAAATTCTTCTTGCAATCATTGCACTTTACCTGAGCTTTTTCCTCCATAAAATGATCTGGACATTATCAACTAATGCCATTGTTTTAATTATTGCTTTCACATCTGAATGTTATGTGGTTTCTACATCTAGTTAACACGTGTGACATTTACAAGGCAGAAAGGGAGACTGTGAAGAACAGCACTTGATGAGAAGGATCTCATTTTAATGGTCTCCTTTTTGGCGCACTTGTATTATTGTCTGTTACAACTCAGCAGACATCACTGTTGGGTAACTGTTATAATTCAGCCTGATGTGTTTCTATCTATAGAATATCTATGATATTCTATAAATGAATATCTCTATATTCATTTATCTATGAAGATTTCTTTCCTGCCATTCTCCTTAGCACAGTAGTTTTTGTTTCTTAAGTTACAATAAAACTCTGGAACTAACATTGCACATAAACTTAGCAGCACAATTTGCTTGCTACTTGATAATTTACAGTCTNAGACTTAAAACAGACTATTACTGCACAGGGATAAGAGAAAAGGGAATACTAGTATTACACACGCAGGGTTAAAGGTACCGTTAAATTTACAGCTAGCTAAGAAATAGTATAACTTAGGATCCAATGTTTCTTACCACCAAATTGTGGAAGGGGCACACATCGAAATCCTTTCCCTCAATTTCCAGAAAAGTAACCACGAAGTTGCATCCAAGATTCAGGAAGAGATCGTCTCACACGTTCCCAGAGAGTGCGTAAGAGACTTCTGCCTCTGTGATAAACTGTAGTACTTTTATAGTGTAAAAACAGGCCTTTTGGTCACCTATGTTTTTTTATCTCTTCCCACATCTGTTAAGCTGGCAGAGCTTTTGGTGCCAGGAGACGATACCGTGCTGGGCCTTGCCCTCCTGGGTTATCTCTTCTATCTGCACCAGCCACCTGTGGTGGGGGAGAGGGGTGATATGCCCTGCCACAATTATAAAAGTATAAAATGGCTTTATTAAAATTATAAAATGTGCTTAGCACTGATGAGTTTTAACAAACAAATGGTGAACGACATTGAATGTGGTGCCTTGGCCAGGAGAAGGGACTTGGGAAAGATGTTTTGATATTCACATAGCAACTGTGCGGAGAAAAGTGGCTGACGTTTCAGGGTGTTTCTTCCTCTAAAAATCATATGTCATTCTATGTATTTTTTATTCTAATTGGACAGAAGTTTACAAAGACTAAATTTCACAGCATTTGGGAGGAAGAAGCAGGAGAAAAAGAATATAGAGATGGCCTTAATGATCCTGTCCAAAGCAGAAAATGCATGTGTGCCTCTGACCAGAGGGTGAAGAATTGGCTGGGGATTGTTAATGTGTTTTCTGGAAGTACACAAGTCCAACGTACCTTGGTCAAGTATATCTTATCTTCTCATTTTTATAGCTTGGGTGCAGATGTTTAGTGCTTTGTCTCCAGATTTAGGAAGAGACACTGTCAGACTGGTGAGTAAGGGGCTGGGGTTGGAGGCAGGGTAGTCCATTATATCAGTCTGATATTGCCACGCTGAAACATTATTTAAACCATTATATGAAGGTTTAAAGTCACCTCGAGGTTACAGGTACTGGTTCAGTTCACCTGGTCATGAAAATTTCCAGGACAAAATTACAGCAGCACTATGAAAGGCCTGTTTTTATTCACAGATGGAGAACAATGGATCCTGAAAAGTGGATGACAACATCTGGGCAAGGCAACTCTTCTGACCAGTCTTTCTGTTGTTGTTACACCCCAGGTGATAACTGGAAGAAATACATCTATTTATTCACTGAACCTTGAGTTATAATGAATATCTGACTCCAGATAAAATTCTTCTTGCAATCATTGCACTTTACCTGAGCTTTTTCCTCCATAAAATGATCTGGACATTATCAACTAATGCCATTGTTTTAATTATTGCTTTCACATCTGAATGTTATGTGGTTTCTACATCTAGTTAACACGTGTGACATTTACAAGGCAGAAAGGGAGACTGTGAAGAACAGCACTTGATGAGAAGGATCTCATTTTAATGGTCTCCTTTTTGGCGCACTTGTATTATTGTCTGTTACAACTCAGCAGACATCACTGTTGGGTAACTGTTATAATTCAGCCTGATGTGTTTCTATCTATAGAATATCTATGATATTCTATAAATGAATATCTCTATATTCATTTATCTATGAAGATTTCTTTCCTGCCATTCTCCTTAGCACAGTAGTTTTTGTTTCTTAAGTTACAATAAAACTCTGGAACTAACATTGCACATAAACTTAGCAGCACAATTTGCTTGCTACTTGATAATTTACAGTCTTGAAATGATGGTAGGGAGAGCCTAGCACAGATGTGGTACAACTGTGGAGAATAAATGGAGTATGAATAGAAGGTAGGGCCTGGTTTTAATTAGAATTGTAAGTCTATAAATCCAGAACATTTCCATTTGGCTGAGGAAGACTGAAATCTGTCTGGCATGGTGTTCCTTAATCGGGTATTCCAACCAGGTAGTTGGATACTTTATTGACAGACACAGTGGTCAGACTTCTTATTTGCATGCTGAGACTATTTTTTTAAAAATAAGAAATACAGCTATCATGAGGATTAATAGAAAAGAGTATTTGGAAGAATTGGGAAATTGTTTAGAAGAGTCTGTTTCCTGCTAGTAGCAATATCACTGAAGACAGGCAGAAAACTGCTGAATAAAAAATGGCATTCTGCCATTTCCTTAAAGGATAATCAGGTTGCCTATGTTAGAAATGCCATTCCTCATTAACTTTGAGTTCTCAGAATGTATATTATTGTAACATTATTTCATTATGCTATGGTCTACCTGAATTAAGACCTTTTATGCATGAGCATGTAAAAGAGAGGTTGGTACACATTGGGTGGGGGAAAGACTTGAGGAAAACATGTCTGTTTTTTGTTGTCTTACAGATGTCTATTAAAACACTAATTCCATCTCAATTTCATATTTAAATTTACTAATTAGTGCTAATCTCACTTAAATAAACTCTCCTAATTGGGTTTTCACTGTGTGCTAGAACCGAGGGTCCAGGAACCCTCTATCCTGAGAGATCAAGTGGGAGCAGTGGTGTTGTCAAAGGTTCTCAAGAGTCAGACTTTGTGGGGGAGTTCTAAGCCAAATTCCTTACTTTTGTATCTTTGATTATACCACTGGGATTGTTCAATTTGTGTCTATGTACTCTCTTTGGGAAACTACATAGAAATTAGCAGAGATCTCTGCATTACAGGAATAAATCTATTATGCTTCTTCCTATTAAATAGGGCTGTCATGTCTAATCCCTCCCAGGAGGTTAAGGAAAAAATGGTTCATTCATTTTAAAGGTCAATTTGTTCAGGCTAGTTGGGAGTGCAGTATCACTTCAGAAGAGGTTTGGACAAACATAGCAGGCAAAGTTGTCTTGATTGCATCTTCTTTTTCTGGGGTGAAGAGCAGTGGCTGGTAAACTGGGGAGGCAAATTGACACCTTTAACAGGATAGAAAAAATTTGCTGTTACTCTCTCATTGGTATTTTATATCTCTCTCCTACATAGGGATCTCTCTTCCACACTGGACAGGTAAGAGCCTAATGCTCTGGAAAACACTCACCAGGTCTAGGTGCAGTACAGTAGATGTGTACTATGCTTTGGATTTATATTGTGCTCCTGATCATATGAATTTTGTTTGGATGGTCTGGTAATCAGGGAGTTCTCATCTGTTAATGATCTGAGTTTAACACAGGTCTCTAAATTCTGGTGTGCTCAGCTCAGCCTGGGCTCACATGAAGCTGCAGCGGTGCTCTGGACACCACACCAACTTCCCAGTCCTTCCACTGTTAATCTGTAAGGAGCACTTACAGGGCACAGGGGGAATGTGACCTTCTGATAAACCTGTCAAGATCTGAAAACCTAAGGAATGAAGGGGCAAAATCCGAAATTATTTTTTCTTAGGGCCTGGAGGATTCACTCCCACCTTCCTGATTTTAATTAATACATTTTCATGTCAAATTTGTGTAGCAGAGTGTCTCCTTTGGCACTGGAGAGAAGGTGGCTTAATTTGGCGCCTTCTAGTATCTGAAGGGAACTCAGGGGAAAGATGGAGCAAGACTGTTTTCAAGGAAAGATAGCGACAAGATGAGGGGAAATGGGTTTAAATGGAAAAAGACTAGGTTTATTTTAGATATTAGGAAAAAAATCCTTAAAGGGTGGTGAGGCACTGAAACAGGCTGCCCAGGGAAGCTGTGGATACCCCATCACTGAAAGTCTTCAAGGTGAGGTTGCATAGGGCTTTGAGCAACCTGGTCCATTTGAAGGTATCTTTGCCCACAGCAGGGAGATTGGAATTAGGTGATCTTCAAGGTCCTCCTACCACCCAAAACATTCTTTGATTCTGTGATTCTATGAAAGCCTGGTAGCCACTTAGCAGATCTTTATGAAAAGTAAGGATTGATCTAAAGAGAATACCTACCCAGGGTTTAGATCACCATTTTAACCACTCTTGTTTTTCAGATGCTGAATCCCTTCTCTAATTACAAGTCATGTGAGAAATCCTCACTGGGAAGATTGTGAAGAGGCTGTCAGCTTGTTAGCTGAACCACCCAAGGCAAGACATTCCCTTAAACCCGATCTAAGTCATCAGCAACTCATTTCCTTTTGATTCTGTATGTCTGTGTGTTCATAATCCTCTTTTGTCTTGCATTGCCTTGTTTTGTATTTGGATTTTGCTTGTTTCATAACCCATCTTGAGTTAAAGAATTTAAAATAACTTACCTTTAACGGGTCTGACATTACCTGAAATCTCAACATTGGAAAATATCAGCAAGGGCTAAAATCCCCAGATTATTGCAAATATCCAAAATATGTGAATTTGTGTAAGTAGCAGGTTCTTAGAGTTCCCCAGTGGTTGCTATTAGTCAGGGATTTCTTTGACAGACCATAAAGCAGTGGGGCCTGGAAAAGAGGCTATTTCTCACATTCCCCTTCAGCAATGGTAGAATACGTTCACTGAGACCTGAGCTGCTGCTTTTGGGAACCCTGAGCTGCAACTGAGCTTTGCACAGATGACCCTGTCCTGTGCAGTGGCAGCACCAGCCATGGGTGAATTGTGTCTGCTGGCCCTGACAAATCCTTGTCACAGCCATCACTGTCACAGAGAGACTGCATGCAGGCAAGCTTCAAAATATGAAACTCCTACATATTTCTTCTTTTGAGGACAGGGAGGGATTGCCCAGACAAGGGAGGACTCGAGAAACTCTCTCTCTAGATTTTATGTCCCTGGTATTATCATATGAATTTCTGCTATTGTTTAATGTGAAAAAGCAAATTGAGCCATGAAAGGGTGGGGGAGAGGGGATTTAAAAACTGCACCAGGAAGGGAAATGATTCCCTTTTCTGTTTGTGCCTGTCTGTCTAACAAATCTCCTTCCCAAGCAACTCTACATAAAGCAAGTTGCACATACTACCCATGGCTCAGCAAGGCACTTCTGCAGCTGTTGGTATTTAGTAGGCAGCTGCTTGATCTTATAATTTCCAGCAGCCTGCTTCAGAGAGACTCTTGCTGTAGAAAGAGATACGGGAAGTCATTAGCCAGCTTTTATTCTTCGAAGTACAACACAGAGGACAGAATTGGCTGGGATTGTAATGATAGTGGTTACATATGTTACAGACCTAAAGTGACATCAGTTCTAAAAGTTATATTACATTATAAAAAGACATTACATGCTTAATCTCTGGTTTTAAGAGACAAAATGAAAAGAATTTTTTCTTTTTAACTTAAATTCTAAAGCCACAGCCATACTCATGACTTCCCAGAACAGAGGGTCAGTTATCAGCAACAAGTGTTCTTTGGTGGTTTGTTGTTCACTCGTGTGTTCTTATCTCAAATACGAGATGAGAACCTTAGCCTTTGAAGTGCAGGGGACTTCCTTGCTTGTGTGGTACCTACACAAGCACCTCTTCCCTCCTGTATTTCGTAGAGGTATGTCCCTCATAATCAGATCCTTCAGCTCCCAAAGCTCTCTTCAGTCTGGATGGTGTGTTGCTGGATTTGCGTTTGCGCAGTCAGAGCACGCTTTAACACAAGCAGGCAACCAGACAACAGGCAACCTGCTGTGCCTTGGGGTACTTCGGGTTTTGACTGAAACAACTGCTTCACAAGATTCTAGGGTTTTGGTCAAAGGCTGAACTTGATAATCTTGGAGGTCTTTTCCAAGTTTAATGATTCTGTGATTTTATAATTCTATAACTCCACAACTCCACAAGTTTGCGGTTTCTAAACAAAAAATCTCCGAGAGTCCCTGACGTCCAGTGTGGTGATTTGAGGTACTGGGATGCAAGAAGCACATGCAGGTCATATGAAAGGCAACTACAGTCTTAAGAGGAGAGGGAGGAGATGTAGGATTTGGGTAAGGATGGGTTGTCGCTGCCAGTTTCTTACTCATGTTCTGGTCATGTGATATCTTTCCCCTAAAGAGTCATCTTTTGGGTGAGATAAAAGGAGCAAAACCCGTGGTAGTTAGAAACTAAAGGAGTGTCAGTAACACTGACTGCCAAAATGGGTAGGGAAAGGACAAATTTTCAAGACCAAACCTCAGTGCATCAACCCCCCTCAACAAGGCAGTTACTCCTGGGGTGGAGAAGACAGAACTGACTGAGGTGAAAGAAAGGAGTTACTGGGCAAAATGGGACTGAAGTAAATCAAAGCTTTGGGAGGGATTTGTGTAATTTCATGCTCTCAGCTGCCTACAGCTGCTCAGAGAGGAAATGCATACGAATTAATGAGTCTTGCATCATCTCCATTCCCATTGTATTCAGGGATTAAAGGACTAAAATAATCTGAGATTAGATGCATTTTGCCAATTTTTTAACTCAACTGATACTGCTGTGACTGTGTTCAGAAAATAAGAAATTTTAAATCATTTCTATGGTGGAAATTAACAGTCTTACACAAAGGGGAAACCATCCTTTAGCACTATGTTCATTAATGCCTTGAAAAGAATAACTGCAAAAAGGAAGTCCCAAATCTAAATTTTTCCCTTCTGAATTTGAATACTCCAACCCTGGATCCTGAGCTGACTCATCCATTTTTTTCAAAAGGAAATGTGATTTCCTAGAATGTGGCGAAGTTTTTTTTTTTTAATTTTTCAGTTTATCACTTGTTTGCCTCAATTGAAATTGAAAATATCTGTGGGGATAATTTTAGATGTTTGAAGTTTGATATGTACAGTTTTGTGTAGACAAAGCTGTTTTTTTTGAAATAACTGATGAAAGAGAAACATATAAATGCTGCTTGGTGCTTGGATTCTTTAATGTTTTGCTGAAAAATGAATTAAGAAGTCAAAAAATCTTAGTGTGTCCCGTGGCAGGAAAGAATGGTGACGGCCTTCTTAGAGGTTTCTTCAATTTATTACCTGTGCTTTATAGTATGGTGCAGTGGTATAGAGTAGTACTTTATATACTGGAGTGTTGTACTTTTACAGAGAGAAAGGCTCAAACAAATACCCAGTTCAATATCTGATAGATCCTTCATAGTTCAAAGACCATAGATGGAACTACACATTGTGGACATAATTGATATTCGATGTAATTTTGATTAATTCTGTTGAACCATCATAATAAAGTGGTAAAAGTTTATTAGAGATTATGTGAAGGGAGCAATTTGACTGTATGAAAAATGGCCCTGATGTTAAAAAAAGCAAGTTTATATCAGAAGTAGAGACAGCTAAAGAAGATGAACTGAATTAGAACAACAAACACAATATAATATCAAAATTGCAAATTAACTATCACCTTAGAGACAGAAGAAAACCTGTTAACACATGAAGAAAGGAGCTAAAATCTGTGATGTTGAAAAAAAAAAGCCTTACCATGATAAAATCTTACGTACACAGGCGTATACAGGTGTTCTGCTGTGCAATAGGGCAGGAGGCTTGACCTCTGCTGCGTGTGGGACCCCTAAGAGGGTCATGCATTTTGTGTTCATGGGGACAGCCTGGGTGGTTTCAGGAATATTTAAGTGCAAAGTCAACCGGCTCTGCCTTGATGAGGAACATTGACTACAATTTTCAGCCTAATAGATCATGGCAGATTATAGGGCAGCGGAGGAACAGAGGGAGAAGAGCAAGGATGCATAATGCAGCTGCTGGGAATATAGAAAGCAGACATCACTGGCAGCTGCTTAATTACATTTTGCCAGTTTTCACTATAAATTCCTTCACTTCTCTCTTTTTCAGATGATTGTTAAGGGGCTGAGGGGCCTGAAGGTATTTTTATGAAGAATTGAAAAGAAAGGAGAAGAAAAGTGTAGGGGAGTGAAGGCAGCACATAGGAAGCTGCTTGCTGTGTCATGTGCTAATGCCGTGCCAAGCCTGTGCCACTGTGCCAAGGGCTGCCTGGACTGTGGCAGGGCTTGTCAACAGCAGGGCTCAAGCAGGGTCTGTGGGTACCCACAGGAGAGGAGATGGAACATGTGGGAAGCCTTAAGGCCGGGGTGGTTCTCTGAGGAAGCAGGAGGGAAAGAAAGGCAAGTTAAATGTGAGACTCTTGATCTTTCCATAGTGGGAAGTAGTTCCTGTTTTCCAGAAGGATACTTTGGCTTGTTTTGTCTCCCTGGTGAGAACTTGTGTCATTGTAGGTCAAAAGCGCCAAGGTCATTCTTTCAAGGATCTAACTTTGGGGAAGGAAATAGTTATCAATAGTGTCTGAATTTTCTGTGGTATTCTATCTCCTGTTAAAATCTGTCAGTCACTGGCTATGTGTGATGGGATTGCTGCTCATAACACAGAATAGGAGGCATCACCTCACCTTTATAACATGGCTTTAATAAGGTTTACCCCCCTCAAATGATCAAGGGAGATAGAGTAGAAAAAGAAAATCCCTCACTTTTCTAGTTTGCTGTGTTGTCCTCCCTGTTACTTAACACACAACTCTGTGTGTGAATATAACCTTCCCCCTATTCATTTTTAGAACTGATGGTGAATATTAGCTGAATATAATAAAAGCACAAAATCTAAATTCCTACAATTTTAATGAAATTCAGTACCTTCCTATTACCCTACTCAAGAAAAGTAAACCAACCCTTTATTAGATAATTTGTATTTTCATGCTTGCATTTCTTCTCGGAAAGGAGGCAGAGTAAAATGACCTAATCCTTTTCACTTTTTGCCAAAGAAGAGTGCAAAACATTATAAAGGAAAATGTGGAAAATTGTTTTGTTATTCAAAGGAACCAACCATAATTCACAAGGTTTTCCCCAGAAAGCCTAGAAAAACAACAGCATTGTGTAGAAGGCAGCTGCATCATGAACTGAGAGGACTTAGTAAGTTCACAGACTATCTGAGAACTGACACTTCCTAACCTGAACAGAATCACACTGTGCAGACGGCATTTTAGAGGAAATAAAGGCTAAGGAAGAGATTGAGCTGCTGAGAGAGAGTTGGACTTGTAGAACAGGAAACCATAAGGGTGAAAAGAGCTGAGCAGAGCTTACTAAACTCCCTTACAGTGAAGCACAAATAACCTTCAGAAATTGTTCAGGGTAGCCAAATCTGTGTGCATGTGCCCAACTGGATGAACTGCATGCTGTAAAAGTGAAACAGAAGGTGTTTAAGCTTCCTAAGCCTCACAGGAAAAAAAAAACCAGATCCGTTAAGATGTAACACACTGGCAGCATCTCATCCCTCAGAGTCATGTGCTTGCCTAGAGCTGCGTGGGATTACACCGTGTGGAGCAGGTACCTGAGCAGCATGATGCTCTGAGAGGTGTCAGCAAAGGCATTAGTGAATTGCTGGATCATGACTCTGTGAAGGGGTTTTTGGAAGCTGTCATAAGCATGCACTGCCAACAAGCCAGCAGGGCATGGCAGCACTGTTTAGGAGTGTCAGCACAAGGTGGTGATACCTTGTTGTGGTTCTTCAGGGTACTGAGTGATGCTCAGCTATGCTGCACTCAGATTGAGGTGTCAAAGGAAAATAAAGGACAAATTCTCTGTCTCATGCATTAAAAAAAAAAAAAATGCTAAACAGCTCTGAAGCTTCTGATAAATATGAGAAACTGTGCCGTGAAGACCTCAATTTACTCATGAATTAACATCAGGGCAAACGAGCCTTACCCAGTGAATGCTAAGGCAAGAGGAGGACTGCCGTTCATCATGGCAACAACAGACAGTCCTAAGTGAAAAGTATCCCACCTCAGGTCTAAAGGCAGCTGGCCTTTGTCTCCCACTTTCTGACTGCTTCTGTCACCGCCTCGGTGATGCTGACAATGAAAGTGTCTGTAAACAGCGACAACTGGTGCTGAGCTTTCAGAGCACTGACTGCAATCCAGATGACATGGCTGAGCTTTTAGGCACCTGGCTCAGTGCATCTCTATCACAACATTCCCACTACACTTTGTTGTCATTCTCTGTTAAGAACCAACAATACATGCCTCACACATGATTATTTGTCACACCAGAAGAATTTACCCCTCCAAGTTTGGCTGCATTATCTTTCATAGTCTCTCTAAGGACAGGCAGCCTCCCACTTAGCCTGCCTTGAGCTGACATGTGTCTCCTCAGTTGTTCATCTTTCAGATTAATTTGGTAAATTAGACATTAGGATTTTAGGTGGAAGGGTTCGGAGGTCTGCAGGCAGAATTGGCCAGACAGGAACAAAACTGGTTAATGGTTGAATAGCATATGCTGCAGCCTCAGGGCTTGATTTATTAGTATCTGCTCAGAATGATTCAATAATCACATCTCCTGGTGAGGGACAGAAATCCTTTCCTCTTTGTTACCTAGGAACTGTTGATGATACTCTTTATCTTGCAAAAAATGCCTTCAGTAATACCACTGAGGAGGCCTGGGGTGTTTGCTGCTACAGAGCTGCTCTTTGCCTCACCCTGGGCTCAGTTTCATGGCTGTGCCCAAGGTAAGATGGGATATATTTACTCAACAGGTGTCCTTTCTTTTTTTAAAAAAGTAGGATTAGCAGATGAGTATGTGAATGCTAGTGTATCCACGTTGCAAGTGAAAATATGAATTCAATATTCAGGTTGAGAGGAAATGGCCTCAATTTGCACCAGGGATGGTTTAGATTGGATATTAGGAATTATTTTTCATGGAAAGGGTGGTCAAACACTGGAACAGGCTGCCCAGGGAAGTGGTGGAGGGGACCATCCTCAAAGTGTTCAAAAAACATGTGGATACGGCACTTGAGGACATGATTCAATGGACATGGTGGTGGTGGTAGGCTGATGATTGGATTTGATGATCTTAAGGGTCTTTTCCAGCTTTAATGACAGGGGAAAACTGTAAATATGTCAAGAACCATAAACTAGGTAAATAACTAGCCAAGGGAAGTACTGTTTTTGAGGATTTTTTCATAATCCCATTCATTTCCTGTTGAAAGGTGATATTTGTGATGGTTGTTTCCCAGTCTTGCAAGTCAAGACACGAAGATCTTCACTATCTTTACCATCAGGAAGTGATTTAAACATTCTTCATGTGTTACCCAGCAGGGACCTAGACAATGCTTGTGCTACAACACTGCTGTACTGCTTCCTTCTGGGTTTTCTTGCACCTAAACAACCCCAATGCTTTACAGATTTCTTCAAGGGGAATTTTTTCCCACATTTTTTTGTTTCCTATTACTGTCCTCTGGACTGTCTCTAGTGAGTTCTTCCTCATCATTTGTTTCAGGCTGTGAAGTGTGACAGATGAACACCTCTGCCATGCAAGTTAGGGGTCTGATTTTACATTTCACTGCCTTGTCTGATGTTGCTGACTTGTCTATCATGAGCCTGTGAACTCTTCATGCACTTGGTATGATGTTGCTTGACATGACTGTAATAAACTGGTGATCTAACAGAAGCCACATGGTTATCAAAACTGGAGCTTCAAATAATATATGTAGAATCAAAATACAGGAAAGTTTTTAAAATATCTGCTAGATCTTTTAAAGAAAATTTGCATTAAAAATCCATCCTTTCAGCAGGAAGGAAGAGCAGAACTGAGAAGACAATGCCGTGCTTCATTTACATTGCAGAAAAAGGGTAATGACAATGTTTTTTTTCATTTGAAAAGGCAGAGGTGGATAAAAAAAGTAGAGTGAAAAACGCCTGAAGAATCTTGAGAGTATTTAACACATCTTCCTTTTTAATTTCAGTTCACTCTAACATTAATATACTGTATTTGTTTGGATAAAGAAATAGATTAAAATGGGGGGTTGCAAAGATTGGCCCTTTGAAACCCCTTTTCAAGTGAAAGAAAAATCAGATAACTTTCAAGAAGATATTGTCTCTGTATATTAAGATCTTAGTTCTGTAAAGTGATACCTACACATCGGAGACTGCCTTAGGAATCAGATTTTCTGCTGTAATGGTTGAATAGATATCCCAGAGGTGGCTCTTCAAAGCGCTGTTCTGGCTCAGAGCTCTTCAATTTTTGAACTGAATATCAAGAAGCATCCAGCATATTGGCGAAGAGCAGTTCAAGCAATGCAGTGATCAATCTCGTTTTACCCAGATATCACCTATGTAAAGAGCAATAATCAACAATGAATCAGAACTCTGGGGAGCTGTTCCCCGATCTACAATACACACAGGTATAGCATAGGTGAAGAGGGCAGCCTGGCAAAAGTTCAGATCTTGATGATAAAACTTATCTTAGTTTTATCTTTGGTGATAAAACTGCCTCATCCAGGATTATGTTAGTGTTGCGGCTTCCCAGAACAAAGACATGGATCCGTGTGGGCCAACATCAGGAAAAGTCTGACATAAACTTGGTGGAGCAGCACATGAAGGTTCACAGTGCCAGTTCCTGCCGTAGTCCTCTTTCCAAGGGCATAAATCAGGAATAGTTATCTAGAGGACAGAAAGGAAGGACGAAAATAAAGGAATCTGGTGTATGGCTGCCCCCACAAGCCCTCACTCAGTGTCAGGCCCATGCAGGCCTTTTCTAGGAGGTGTGCTGCACACAGTGAGTGAGACTGTGTGTCCAAACCAATGGTTTGGTATCAGTCATCAATATTTACTTCCCTTTGAGTTTTTTTACCTCTCTATAAACTTTTCCCTATTCCTTAAATCTATTTATAAAGCTCCCTTCGGGTGTGAAGTGACATTGAAATAGAAGAGCAAGAACACCTAATTTGCCTGTGCAAAAGCCCCAGCAATGATGGAGCAGAATAGAGCAGCACAACTTCTCTTAGGAATTGAGACCTTCTGTAGCATCTCTTTTAGCCTCAGAATAAAAAAGGGAAATGCCTTATACTGGCGTGCAGTGAAACACAAACAGTAGCTACAGCATTTGGTGTTATGTGGAGGAGCTGAGTTCATAATGTTAACTCTAAAAAAGGCAATATTTCACTAAGTGCCTGCAAATATGACTCGCTTTTAAGCTCCTTGATTGAAGGATTATCTTTGCTCAAAAATCATCCTAGTCTTTAGTGTGGCCAACCCACATCATGGAAAAAAGCATTAAGTAAGAAGCAATAACTGAGATAACATTCTGTTTTGTCTGTGATCTCCAGAAATAATATGACTAGGCTATTACAACAACTGTAATGGGGAATTTAGGGGTGATACAGAATAGAATATTTTCTGTTCTGACGCCACAGTTATATAACCAGAAAGTTTCTAATGTACATCAGTTGTCACAACAGTGAAGTCTTTTACACTGTGGAGATAGTTTCCTACTGGGTTACTTTTATGCAGCTCTATTGCAATAAGGGTGAAGTTGCTATTATGAGAAAAATGTAGAGAGTAGCTGATTACACTAGTCTGAGCCATCCTGCAGCTGTTTTACATTGGTTTCTAGAGTCCAACTAACATTTTAAAAATGTATGCATATCTTATTATTCTTTCAGCAAATCTGTTTTAAAGTCAACCTTTCCTCTCAGGGCATAGAGCACAGCTGGTTTTACAGGATTTTAGTTCCAAACCCTCCTCATGCCCCCACACCCCAGGAAACTTCTTCAACATATCAAAGAAAAGGGCCAATAAAATTCCTGTGTCAAAGATTGCTGACTCTCTGCCACAGCTGCCCTACCAAAAGCCATCCATCCACAGCCTTCACTCTTGCTTCTATTTTTCTTTGTTCCTCATGCACTGAACACCCCTCTTCTCACAGCCTTTTCCCTCTCACTGGCACCATGTATTCCTTCTTATCATCAGCTGCAGATGTGGTTTAGTTTACATATGTGGATAATTTTATATACCAGCCTACATTTTATAACCATGTCGTCACACAATCCCACTTCATTTTCATGCGCCAACATCACTCTGCTCTAGTTGAACATCAGCAGATCACATCATCATGCCTACTGAAAATGCTTGGTATAGTACAGTGTTTGAACGTTCCCATGCACAGTGTGAATATAAATCTCTTGCAATGATATTGTTGAAGAGGTGAACTTCTGAATTTATATTGGGCAGATGTTACATTTTCTTGGTAACTTTCTAAAAAATTTACATTTTATTCTGAGTTTTAGCATGAATTTGTTGAAGTCTCGCTTTCAGTATTCTGTCACAGAAAAGGAGCATAAATTGTAGCGTTATATTGTTTGAATCAAGTAATATAGCTAAGATAAAATTTGGAAAAAAACATCCAAAGCGCTCTCTCTGGAAAACACACAGTTAAGCTGTCGAACAGCTATTGTCCTGTACTCATTTAAAAAGTTTTAGAGGCTTAAATGGCTTTGTTTTTTGTCATCTTGGGCCCTAATTGCTTCTCATTCCTTGTTGTGCCATGCATATGGAGCTATAACAATGGAATTTTCAAATCAAATGGCATCATTTCTGCCTGTGACAAAGCAGATTGTTTGGCAATACTGGAAATCAAAGCTGAAAAGTGAAATAGTTGGAATATCTCAGTCCTCAGCTTTTCTTAAGACAGTACAATAAGAAAATTATAGAGAGAACTTGAAATGCTTTAGGACAGAAACTGAGAGGAGGTATTAGCAAGTTGCCATTTCTTGACATCAATCTAGAAAGTGCAGTGAGGACATTTTTGTGGTGTTGAAAGAGTGATTAGTTACTATTTCATCCCCCCATTGTTTCTCAATTAATAAAAGGGTGACATCAATACCATCAAATGACAGTTTAAACTGCATAAACCCTGAAGTACTGGAATCTCTTATAAAGCAGGAGGCTGTAGCCTTGTAGCAAGTTTCCCTTGCCAATGACTCTGTTTCTCCTGAGAAAACCAGTTGTTAATTTTTGGCTTAGGTTGACTTGCCAGGTCATTGATCTTGAAAGCTGCCTGTGGGAGGAGGAAGCTGTCCGTTCCCACTGTTCACAGCACCGGGACAAAAAGGAAAGTGCTTATTTTTTTCTGGAATTTCTTTGGATTGTTTACAGCAGACATTAGGAGCCTGTGCAAAAAAGGAATAGATTGTGTTGGGAGAAGTGGTGTCTTCCTCCTCTTACTGGGAGTTACAAAGGGATCTTTCAAGGATTCTGCTTCATTCTTGCCTGGGTTGAGGGACAGACATGGATTAACAAGATGCAAATAACAAAGAGATCACCATTTAAAAATTTTTCTGGTCCTGTAATTTTTTATTCAGTTTTATAAGCAATCTTCTCCACTCCTCCCATTTTTATCTTCTGAATTTGCTGTTACATTATTGGATACAAATTCCCTAATATTTACTCATGTAAAAATACTTGTAAGAACAAAATAGGATTTCAGAATGTCATGAGTAATTGAAATATGAATAGATTTTTAAAAACCCAACCCCTTACAATGTGATGCTTGAAGACTCACAAAAAGTTTTATTCAGGTTGCTACTTTAAAGATAAATATGCTTTCATCACTAACCTGCTTTTTGCCTCCATGAAGTATCTTCACTGCTTGCATGACACATGGTCATCTTTTAGCAACATGGTTGTCTAACAGAAATTCCAAAATATAACACATTATAAATAACTCATTTAGGTTAAAAAGAATCTTAAGACTATTGAGTCCAAATGCTAACCTAACACTGCCAAAACCAACACTAAGCCATGTCTCTGAGTGTCACATCTACACAGTCTTTTAAATACCTCTAGGGAGGGTGGCTCAACCACTTCCCTGGGCAGCCCGTTCAATGCTTGACAACCCTTTCTGTGAAGAAATTTTTCCTAACATCCAATGTAAACCTCACCTGGTATGAATTGAGGCCATTTCCTCTTGTCCTGTCACTTGTTAGCTGGGGAAGAGCCCAACCTCCACCCGGCTACAGCCTCCTTTCAGGGAGGTGGAGAGAGTGAAAGGTCCTCCTTCAGCTTCTTTTTCTTCAGGCTAGACATCCCCCACTCCCTCAGCTCTTCCTCATAAGACCTGTGCTCCAGAC
Source organism: Ifrita kowaldi (assembly GCA_013398055.1). NCBI lineage: Eukaryota > Metazoa > Chordata > Aves > Passeriformes > Cinclosomatidae > Ifrita > Ifrita kowaldi. The sequence goes on from VZRS01013544.1 coordinate 100,713, forward strand.
CCTCCACCAGCTCTTTGGATGTGAATTTGCCATCCCATTCTAAACAGTTTCCTTACTTAATATTCCCCTAAGCTTAGGGGATGGTCAGGTCTTAAACATGACCATAATATTTGTCTTGTGGCTTTTTTTTTATTTATACGGTGCCATAGGCACACAAGAACACTTTGCTTGAGTATAAAAACTGTGTCATGTTGCACTGATTGTACTTGGGAGCCTCTTAAATCTCTGTATATGTCACCAGTAGTAGAATGAGATGATATTCCCCAAACACCTCACCCTGAGTAGCAGATGGGTTTGAAACTGTACTATGAACTGCATGAGAGAAAGAGCAGAGACCTGAATGTCCCAACTCCTGCTTGTACCTGCCCATTCCTGTCTGAGATTGTTCCTTGTCTAAAGCAAGAGCAGTTGCCTGCCACTGTGGCTTGGCTGGAGAAGGTGACCTGACCTTCTCTGGGCGTACCAGAACCAGCCCAGCAGGACCTGCCTTCCCAGAATTTTGGTGTTGTTATCAAACACAACTGGAGTTTGTGACCAGAGTCGGTGGCAGTCCACTGCAGAGGCGCTGGTGACTCAGTGGTGGCTCAAAGAAGAAAATAAAAGGGAAGAATGATGATGAGCAAGGAAGTGGAATAATATTTAAGAAAAGATTGCTGGTTTATTTATTTATGCAAATGAATACTTCTCCTATTTGGACTCTTGGGCATGTATACATATATGTATATATGTATGTATACATATATAAAAATATATTTAAGTTCACTCAAAAGCTGAAAAAGGATGCAAAATCCCTGAAAGCAGATTTTTATTTATGAGATTTCTAGTTGTGACAGATTACCATTCACTCTAGAAAAGGAAATTATGCTTCCATGATAATATGAGTTAATATTAAGAGGACTATTATTAAGGGGACTATTACTGTAATCTCCTTTTTTTTTCTTTGTATGCTGGTTATGTGCTTATTCAGGTCTTTCATTCACCAGACCTCTGGCTGTATAACTGAATTCAGTAGTTTGGTCCCAGACTGGCACAGTTATGAGTCAGAAGAAATTGAGAGAATCTTTAAGATATAAAACTCAGCGTGAATTCAATGAAGAAACATCCACACATTTTTTAATATTTTTTCATTGATATTATCAATGTTGAATATGCTTTTAAGTTCTTTAAAAATGTATCTGGAAAGGCAGATACCTATATGAATATTTACATAGAATGATACCAATATAAAATATTGAGCTCATTCCAATGCTGTGATCACGGGAACAAACAGAACCTACTTTATAATAAACTGTTTTTCACAAGTACACCACAATCATTTTTCACTCTGGATATGTTTTAGCAAGACTCCATGACTTTGATAGAAAAGTCACTTGATAAATAATATAATTATCTTGTCCACCTCTGTATGCCCCATTTACAACACAGCAGATCACTTGTCAGCACATCATTAGCCAGACATTCATGTGTCTGAAGTGACTAAAGGAAAATACTTTAGCATGTAAATATTAAAAGGAAGGGTTTTTAAAATGAGTTTAAATAACAAATTAGGCATAGGGCACATGCCTGATTTAAAATCTGCAAAAAGAATGGGGTTATGTCTGTCTCCCTGTTAGGTGGCGTCATGAGTCACATTACCTGCTGCAAATAACATATGTTGCAAATATAGTCTGTCTATGTGTCTGCAATGTCATTTTAGGAATTGACCTTGACTGGCAGGATGATTGAAAAATTTTCACCTTAAAGACAGGAGGAATAATTTTTGATCTATGCTGTTTCCTGAAGCTTCTTGATTTTATTATTTCTTCTGTATACGACATCACTACAGTTCCATCCTATCATTCTACTGCCTGGTTGGACAAAATTATTTTTTAATGGGAGGGGGTGGAGGGAAGGGGAAAGAATATGGTATGAAAGCAAAAGGCATTACAAAATAATTACATTATGACAACACGTAATAAACCGTTTATTTCTTAGATCTGTCTCCTTTTATTTTTAGATGCCAACCATCTACAAGAAAGTATAAAGAAAATGAAAGACTTCAAGAAGTCCAAAAGGAGGACACTGCTCTTGCAATGGATGATGATGCCCAAGCATCTCCTTGCAAAATTTCGGCTTCCCTCTGCAACCTGTTTCTTCAGAGGTGAGCAGCAGCAGAAGGAAATGCAAGTTAAAGCTGAAAGACTCAGGGTGGTTCCTTTCAATAACTGAAGGTTTTCTTAGAATTTCCTCATTGTGAGATGCAAGGAAATGCCTTAGTGGTGCTCTGATTGCATCTCTGATATATTATGTGGATTTGTGTTCAATGGTAAAGGAGCTAATTTTCTGGACTCAAAGGAGTCCTTTAGTTTGACCTGAACGTGTTTTGTATTTCATGGGTTAACTGCAGCAAATTGTTTGAATTTCTCTGGTATCTGTCTCACTCTAAAATATCTACTTGGAATCATACAACTGTGGGCTGGACAAGATCTCTGGAGGTGTCCAGTCCAACTACCCATTCCAAACTAGACTGCTGCTAGCACGAGACGACTGGTCAGTGCTGTCTTTGTCTCTCTGGGTCTTGGAAACCTCCATGGCTGGACCCTCCACTGCCCCTCAGTTGCCTGTCCCAGTGCAGCACCACTCTTCTGGTGGATCTTCTCCTCTGCTTGAGTATTTCTACTTTTTGGAATTATCATTAATTGATGAAATATTATTCCATATGCTGATTTTTCTTTCTCCCTGCCTTTTGTAGTTGGATGAGCAAAATCCTTCAAGGTTCCCTTCAGCATCATCACCATTGTGGCCTGAAGTGGAGGGCATGGGTAGATCTATTGGATAGGACATCTTGGCTATTTCCTTTTCAAACACAAGCAGATCCTTTATACACAGATATCAGTTTTCTGAACTCATACCTATGAACTAAGCTACAGAACTTATGTGGCTGAAGAACAAAACTTACTAAGTCTTCTCTGAGACTGTATTTTTTAAATTCATAATGGTCCAGTATAAAATGCCAGGATTTTGCGTCTGAAAACTCAGTTCTGCTCCCTCTCCAATTAATGCTGATATTGGTAGTTTGTGCTTTCTTCCCATCATATATCACAACGTTTCAATAATGTATACGTATCTGACTTACTGATTCATAGATGTCATGTCACTTTCCATCATGATACAATGAAATTATCCATTCACTATTATTTATATGTCATTGAAGATTAACGTATTCTAGGAAAGATGCAGATGCATCTGCCTACCTTTGAAATGCAAAAAAGAATTGATAGGCACTTGACTTCAAGTGTTTTTGTTGAGTGTTTTGTCATGTCAAAACAAGGAACCTCCCTTGCTGCTTCTTAAATTTAGGAAATACTTGTGCATTTTTGTCAGCTTATTTTTGGTGGCATTGAAAGAAATTTGTTAGTATTGGTGAGAAGGAACTTCTATTGAACTGTGTTAAAAAGGTCTTCAGACTTTTGTGCTACCTGGAATGAGTACAGAGAATTCTGGAAGAATAAGTTTCAAGTTCCAGACTCTTCATCTGGAAATTTCTGTTTATAGATGCCTGAATCTTGACACCTGAACCTGTGAATACATCTCCCCCTCAGGCCATGCGTATGTTCTAGCTCCTGTGTTACCTCTGCCAGCCCCATTGATATAACTCAACTCTTTGTCGCCTCAAAAAACAGTGAATGCCAAATTTTTAGATTAATATAGGAAAGTGAATGAGACTATGGAATGATATCCTCTACGTCTTTCAATGCCTTTTAACAGTCAAACACATACCTGATATGAACTGGAATGTAAATAACAAGAATATCAGGTAAAGCATTGTGCAAACATGTTAAGTCATCTCCATCCTGTCATTAGATAAGCCCATAGAAGTTCCTGGAATCTCCTTTCAACCGTCTGGTAGTGTGAGAAGTTTGTTCAGCTGATGCAGGAATGGCTGACAGTAAATCAGATATGTGCACAGATGCTAGATTCAAACACAGAGCGAAACCCAGAGAGAATTATAAAATAGGGTGTTTAGGTCTATGGTCCTTTTTAATCTGTCAGGTTACGTGTGCAGAAGGTTTCTTGTTTTGTGTACAGGAATCACAGTTTAAAATCAGCCCTGGGTGTATAAGACCAGGTCTGTCTAAAAAGAATTCAGTGTTTCAAAGGCAGCTGGTAGAATTGTAAATTCCATCCCTCTTTGGCTATTCTGTGGAAATGAGACTTTCTAGACAGCCTTAACGAAACCAGGTACCCTAAATCAGTTTTCAACTGAAATTGCCTTAACAAGATTTTTTAATTTTTGTTAATAAATCTGTGTATAACACATTTAATGGTCTCAGGTCTTTTTATGGCTCTTAAAAATTATTTGTATGCTACCCCTGTGGCATCTTCAAGATGATTCAGGAATTTCAGTTGTAAATAAATCTTCCAAGTATGCAGATTACCTTATCAAAATCAGAAACTGAATGGTTATTTCAGTCCTTCATTCTGAAAATATGCTTGTTTATTGTTCTGTTTCTCCTCACTATCAAATCATGACAATATCTTGTCAACCACGCTTTAGCATAGCCTTAATATCTTTCGTTTGGTGTGAACTACATTTTGGACAGTGATGTATCCACAAGGGCAAATGGCTCCTTTGTACATGGTCTTGACACTAATTAAAAGTTTAATCTGATAGCGTCATTTATATGGTCATATTTGTGTGTGTAATAATACCCTGACTTTAAGTCTTACTTCCCATATAGCATAAATTGCACAGCCCACTCAGGTACATTCTGTTAGAAAATAAACTAATAGGAACTAAAAGGACTACATCTAGACCCATCTAACATAGTTTGGACAGCTGCTTTTCCTCCTCTCAGCCCTTGTTTCATTGTCCACTCTCTCTAATACAATACCAATTGCCTGAGACTTTACCCTGTTCCTTGATGCTGTTCACGAACTCTGGATTAAAATCCAGCCTGAGTTATAGGCTGGCATTTGGATTTTTTGGCAGCACAGGAACACAGATACTTCTTGAACTTAAGTGCCTTCTCTCCTGACGTTTCATTCCAGGACCTTATATTTTGTTTGCTAAAAAAAATCATTTGTCTTTGCAATGCAAATTGAAGATCAGCAAAGAGACTGAATTGGCAGAATTGGCAACTGATGAGGTAGTATTCTGACCAAAAATATCTCGCTGAACTCAAACAGGGAACCTAAATTCAACACATAATTGGTCTCTCTAGTCCAGGAATGAGAGTGTGACAATAATAAGGTGAACCTTGATTAGAGTGACTTAAAGATGATAATGCACATAAACTGGCATTAATTACATTTTGTCTCAAAAAGAGTTAGAAAACCACAGACAATAACTAGTGATTTGCTATTTTTTTCTAAAAAAACTTTTAAAGCATGGATGAGTTAAGATTATGTTTTTCAATGTTCCTATCCAAACACGTTAATTTCCGAGAGAAATACTTTCCATGCTGCAGAAATCTGCTATAAATAATTGCTACTGTAAACAGAGCTTTGAAATTATCAAAATAGGGATTTGGGAACTGTACAGAGTCATTTTGCACTGTTCCTGCTTAGCAAACTTCCTATCTTCTTTCTTATGCTAAAAATGTCAAAACAAGATGTTTCAGCACTGACAAAGAGCTTTTTCCACTGTTTTCAAAACACATTTTAGTCTAAATTGATACCCTGCTTTTTAAAATGTTGATATAGTAATACTCTAATGGTAAATTGCTTTGAGAAAATTTGATCAGAACATTATGGAGGTTTTCAGATGTCAAAACTAAACTAATATCGACAGTTATACTGAACTTAGTTGTACAGATTGACATTGCAGTCCTGAACTTGTGTAATGAGACCCAGTGGCACTCTGAATTGCACTTCTTAATCACAAAGATAAAATCATTTCGAAGGTGAAACAATCTCTGGCAGAATGACCTTCATTAAAACAGGCATTTCAGTGTGAATGCAGGTTTTGACCTCACAAGGAAAAACTATAAAAAATCTTTTACAAACCTAACTTTAGATGCTTTTTACCCAGCTCAGAATCTACTTTAACTATTTTGATATTGTAGAAACCTCTATTTTTTTGCAATATGTCAGTCCATGGGGAAGGGTCTTCTTCCTAGTAAAATGAATAAATTAATGGCACTTATACTCGGCAACTGAAGAGAAGTCTTTCAGGTGTTTTACATACTTATTCTTCTGTAAATCATGTTTGCAGTCACAGGAATGTAGCTCTGAAGTACTGTAGCTGTTTGCTGTTAATATATAAAAGTTTTAAAATTAACATTATTTGTTGACTGCAGACTGTATACAAATATTTTTTCAGACTTTCATATTTTGCTATGAAGATTTTGGAACAGCACGTTATCAAAATATCAGATATCAGATACTTCAAAGTCTCAGATACTTGAAGTACAAAATTCTGGTTATTCATTGGAGGAGTCAATTCTGATTCTCTGTCTGGTACAGCGATTTACATGTTTACAACAGGGCCTTATATTTGATCTCAGGTTTGTATGTCTGTGTAAGATGTACAGCAAATCATCTAAAGTCTTCTGCACTGGGAACATGCTTACCACCTGGTAATTTAAAATGGATCTTGCATTGTGATTGTATAAAAATGTTACTGGAGAAGTATGATGAAATGGAAGCAGGAGGAAAATACAGCCTTGCTTGGTACCACTGCCAGTGAAATGTTGGGACAGTCGGCCATGATCAGGAGCCCTCATCTCTAGGCCATGAAGCTTGTGAGCAGCTTTCATAAAATCATCTGGACATCAGGATTTTTTCAAAGACTTCCAAAGACTTGCATAACTTACTGTCTCAAAGGCATTCATCTGACACAGACTGTATGCCAGGCTTTATTTTGCTGAACACTTCGCCTGGTCTTACACAGCTGTAAAAAGAGATGTTTGCAGTCAGGTCTCTCAATCACATTGAGAGCTCAGCTGTCCTTCAGAAACAGTTTTGCAGCAGGCTCCTTAAGTGGGCAGCAGCCTATTCCTCTCCCAGTGCTGAGCACAGTGGAATATGGATGGTCACTCCTGTGGTTTTTGAAGCTGAGGCAGGGGGGGGGAAATTCTTTGCATCATTAAACTTCCTGGGAACTGATTCTTACTTGAACCAATAGCATGACTGTCTGCTGCTCACCATCCACATGTGACTTTATAGAAGCCCTCTTGATGCCTTTTGACTCATGTGGTGGCATTGGTAGCTTTAAGAGTAAAATCTGCCAGGTTTGCTACTGGCTGCTTTGGGGCTCCTTGCAGCACTTCATCAAAAATGACAGATCATTTAATAAACTGCTACAATGTTCACACAAGATTTTATTTTTATCAGACAACTGTATTTGACTCTCACTGCTGAGAAGTAGACTGACATCCCCACCTTTAGAACTGCAGTTTTAAAGCCTTTTCCAGAAGAACTGGAATTTTTTTTCTCATGCACAGCTTGCTGCTGATGTTCTGGGGGTTTTTTTGCTACCCTTTATATCTGAAGAGAGAAAGCTTTGCTTGAACTTATGTTTGGCTATTTGGCAAGAAATTTGCTTTCCTGCTAATTTCCTGCTATACATAATGCATCTTTAGAACATCAATTTTCATCAAAACAGTCTAGATATTTCCATGTGGTAAAACCATCCATCCACCTTTGCTATGACATTGTGCAGTGCCCTGTGTTCCTGAGTCATTTGCATTGGATTTTTTTTTTATACGAGCAACAGCAGGCTGGATTTGTCTTGCCTTTTGGCATATGCAATTTTAAATCATTCAATATTTACTCCCTGAGTGGCTGTGACTCACTTGACATCCGAATCCTCATGACTGAGGCCTAGACCAACCACCTGTATCCTGCATGGATGATGTAATTCTTACATCCTGAACATAACATTGTGCTGTAACGATGCTTCTAACGACACTGTAGATCTTGGATTGTGCCTGCAGCTGCACCATCTTGTGCTTGCACACTTGGTTGCCAGCTGGCCCTTAGCAAAAGGTTAGAAATGAGATAGCAGTTCCCTCTAGATGAAGCCTCCCTAATAGGATGAGTTTATCCTTTTGTGCAATGAGCTTGGTGGTACTCTTGAGATACAGTATTCTTTGATCTCAGCATGTATTGTACCTCATGGCCAGGCACTAACAATTATTAAAGACAGCTATTTGCAATACCAGCAGTTACTTGGAAACAAGTTAGGGGTCCCTGACTCCTGCAGTGAAGAACACATTCACTCCTAGCTCTCAGCATTTGTGCTCTCCCTAACCAAATATCCCTAAACCAACTCCTCCAGTTGGCTTTTCCAGATTGGAAAATTTACTTCTGGGTAAATTCATTGATCATGTTTTTCCTTTCCCAGCTTGAAGGTGTTTTACTCGTTTGAGGAAGGAAAGACCCCACTTTTGAGATGTTTTCATGCTGAAGAACTTTTAGCCTCTGGAGCTACACATGAGGTATATCAGTTATAGCCAAAGGCTCAAACAAATACTACAACGAGAAAGCAGAGTGGGAACTTTAGTTTCCAAGCAGGAAGACCTTTTAACTTAGACTATAATTAGTTTTCTCCATACCCGCTGAGACTAGGACAAGAAATAAAGAATTTAATTTATGGATATGACAGTTTAAATTAGATAATTTTCAAATATCTATTTCTAAAATATTATTTTTGTGACACTTGGGGTGTATTTGAATTACCGTGCTGAACCCTTTTCTGCAGCAGTTCATGGGAAGACTAAGAACTGACTGACACGAGCAGCACTGAGCCAGTTGATTCAGATGAGATCTTCCTTGAAGCTGCTGTGTAGGGCAGGGATGGTGCCTTGCCTAGCGGTAATAAAAGTCAACATGTGTCAACAAAGACCAGTGGTAAGAAAACCATTGTGGACCTAGCCCACAGATGGAGAAGGTGCTGCAGAGTGAGCAGGCAGGAAGCATCCTTGGGCAGTGTGACCGGCAGTGCTTGTGACTCAACAAAGGTAGGGTGGGACAAAAGCACATGGATTCAGTGAAAATATTCTTTATGCTGAAATTGCACAGCTCAACTCAGAGCTTTGAGTGCCTCTGGCAGGCTGGATCAATGCTGAAATAAAGAGTTTAGGTGTTTGTATTCTGATAATGTGGCTGGGATGGATATTGTTTGCCCCAGGTGGCTGCGGTTTTTTTCTGCAACACACAATTTATTAAACATTTTCAAAGCATTAGCTGCATTTTAAGTTCTGAGCAGGCCAAAGAAAGAGCTTTTTTGTCAAAGTTCTTATAGGCTCAAAAAAGGTCAAGATAAAAATGTTTTTCTCATTAAGGCATGCTTTTGGCACCTTTAGCCTGGAACTGTGTATTTTATTCAAATGGAGCTCTGGGAAATAAAACAAAAAAAATATTTTTGCTTTCAAATTGACAAAAAATACTATTTAGACTGTAAAATATATGTGATGGGAAACACTGCTGATACTTCTTATCTAAATCTGCAAGCACATTAGCAGTGTTTGCATTTACTCTCAGAACTACACCTGCTGATATATTCTACTTGGAAACCACTACTTTGGTCAGTCAGTGCTTTTAAATCAAATTATGTCCACCTAGTATAAAATCACTAATCTGTTAACATGATAATTTCTGTGCTCTCCTGCAGCAGGAACAATTAATAAACTGATTTTTATTTCAGACTAATTTTCAGTAAATACAACATGAGTGACGTTACTGTCTAATTTGTATAAGCTCATACTAACTGAAGGAAAAGATCAAATCTTTATTGTAGTTACGAATTATATATTGGAGTTGAAAAGTTTGCCATTTGGTGTTTGGAAGATATAGGAAACAAGATCATGTTTGAACTGACTTACTTGACTTACTTGAACATTGCCACGTTTCCCATTAAATCTGAAAAGGATGGGATCCATCCAAGAGGAGACAAGACTATCTTGGCTTTGCAAGGAAAATATTAAACAACACAACGGCAATCCTCCAAACAAAGGTATTCAAAGCATTTGAAAGCTTTTAAGAATAAAGACAAGGACTCATCCATGAAGGATATATCAACTGACTAATAAAAAAAAAATTAGTGGCAGATTGGAAGAAAGTTAACTTCTCATCAAAAAGAAACTTGACCTGATTAGGAACTATTTTGTTATTATTTGTTATTACACAGACCCTGCTTGCTGAGTACATTTAACCTTGGTACTTGAGTAACACTCCTGTAGATGATACTATGTCTGCTGGCACCCACCCACAACACCCAGGCCCACAACATTTGTTTCTTTATTTCTCTGCTTGTAATTTTGTCTTCAGATATAACTCCCCATTATTTGGGGCTACTCATCCCAGCTACTAGAATAGTAATCCTTAGTTTCGGAGTCACTAACCATTAACATATCCACAGAGAAATTAAAAGCTTATTTTTGTTAATGCCCGAATGGAAGCAGACAGGATTTTGAGGGATCCAAGCATCCTCTAGTTAAGACATTCATTCCTTGTTTGCAGAAGGATGTATAACATAAGCCTATAACTGCATTCTGTAGGGCAATCAATAAGAGAGACAACAATTCTTCCAGAATGCTGAATGCTTTGCTTTCTAGATATTCTCATGACTTCTGTTAGTATTCCTGTTAGATGTCGGATAACTTGTGCAGTGTAAATATACATGATGGCAATTGATTGGAATAATTTATACCAAAAACCACAAGTGGATTTTAATATAGATATTTAATCCCTGCATTTTGAATTGCATTACTAGGATTTGATAGCAAATTACACCACTAGGAATTGGTCTTTTTCTGTGTTAGGTTGTTAAGAAGCAAAAATTAAAATATTTCATGTTTGGTGCTTCCTGGTTCAATATTCCCTTTTGGAAGGCAAAGGCAGATTGGCAAGCTCAGCAAAAGACAAAGCTGTGTTTGCTGCAAAAACTGTGCTAAGGCTCTGCAGTCTTTTTAAGCCCTTAAAAAGAGAATTTCTCCCTTTTATTTCTCAAGGAAAGTAAATTATTACAAGTGGGTAAGCAGTATAACAGGATCTGACACATATGTGTTGAGCAGAGGAGAATAAGCTTTTGCTCTTTAATGTGCTAGTGCTATTATTTTGTTCTTTTATGCATTAATGCTATTAGTGTATTAAATCTGCTCTTTAATGTATTAGTGACAGGCATCATCAGTAGTCTTATAATTGACCAAAAGATGAAGAGCTCTGTGGAAGGAAACATGGGACATTATAGATAATGCAGTTGGACAGGAGAGTTAAATTAAGATGTCAGAATTTGCAGCATTAACATAATTTTATGGTTTTTTTTAAAAAAAACAACCCTAAATTCTGAATATATCTGAGCAAGCTGTCTGGGCCCTAAACTTTTACTTGCAAAACAATGGAATTTCAGTATCCACAGACATAAGACATTCTTTTGAAGTCTGTTTTTAAAACTTTGCCTCCTGACTGCCCTGTGGTTACCTCTGTTAATATGCCCAGTGTTTGACAGTGCTACAAATAGTACCCAGCAATGGCTCTCTGAGAGCTTTGTACAAAACACTGAATACTTGATGGGTTGATACCACGGTGACTCTCTGAAGTATCATTTCTGCCCCACTTTTTCTAGGTGAGGAGACTGAGCTGAAAGATCTTGCCCTGGCTTGTAGAAAATCCAGGATTTAGATCCCAGCTTTATTGTGGAGTATAATGTACATGACAATCTTGAGCCATTAAACATCAGAGAAATGAGTTGTTGCTGATATGTGAGATGCAGACATGAAAAATGTTCTATGGAGACTTATTATAGGAACTGTAGAAAATTACTGTGCTCCACAAATTACAAGCAAAATAATTTCATTTAATTTCATTTCATGAAATATTTGTGAGGGTTTTATGTGTGTAGCCAGTTTGGGGTGAAGTGGATTTCTCTCCTGCTGCATCTTTGTTCTCAGCACAAGTCAGTAACAAAAATACTGGCAATACAATTGTCAGTTCCTGTTATATATCAGACAAAATTCTTTTCAGCCTTTTGAAAAACTGTCACTTAGGATATGTTCCAAAAATGTGGAACATTATGTAAACATATTGGAGCTTGCTTTGACTCTCGCATTGTTGCCTCATAGATCTCCTTAACAAATGGATGGTCTCAAAATTTTATAATGTAGGTCAGCCTGAAGAGTGCCAGATTACTCAGGTGCTTCCATCTGGTCCCTGTGGCATGTTCGACATGTGCAGGCATTCCTCCAGCCTCATCATCTTCAGTGTTCACTGGTAACACATGACAGAGCTGCCAAAGTTCAGCCTCAGAGGATACAGCGGTGACTCTCAATTTAACACAAGGTCGTGAGATGCAAACAGCAGTATGCATAAGTAAACATGCACCAAAAGTTCACAGACAAACTCTTCATGCCCCTAATTAAAGGTTATTGTTGTGAAAAGATGGATGGTTGTCAAAAATGAATTTCAATCTGACTACTAAGGGGTTCTCAATCACTGACTTGTTCAGTCAGTTATTTAGAAGAGTGCTATACAGGACGGTTTTCATTCTGGTCTTATGATACATCAGAATAGACCAAATTTTCAGGATTGCTTCTGATGACAATTTCAGTAGTGTATATCTGAAACAAGGTTAATTGTACTCAGCACTGGTGCTGTAGGTTACAATCACATAACAGAGATTAGCACCATTTAGTCACCAAATACATTTCATTATATCATTTTTCCCCTTAGAGGAAACAAAAGTGATGCAAGTCAGAAGCTGTGTGGTTTTGTCCACTTTGAAAAGCTCCATCTTACCTCTGCATTGCCAAGTGTATGACTGAATAAAAAGCAGAATAATTTACTGGTTCTGACTTATCAGTTTTGCACTGACAACAGAGAAAAATCTCCCACCACTGGAGTTTGCAGTCAGAAGTTACAAATGAAACTGCTGAAATTCTTGTCTTACACTTGAAACAAGACATTTAGCTTCCCTCTTCCTCTGCAATCTGGAGCTAAGTCTGGTACTCTCTGAATTCAGGAGGAAATGCAGAAAAGTGATAGTTGCTCCCTCATTACATCCCTATTTTAAAACTTACTTCTTTCTCTGTTTGTTTTTTGCATGCATTACTACACCAGCAGAATTAAGCATAATTCTTCTACTAACATAAAATCCTTCCCTCAGCACAGGTCAACTTCAAACCAACATCCACAGATAAAACAAACACAGTGCAGCCATTTAGAAGCTGGTAATCCACAATACTTTGAGGAGGCTGAGGGGAGACCTTATCACTTCTTACAACTGCCTGACAGGAGGTTGTAGCTAGGTAGGGGTCAGTCTCTTCGTCCAGGTAACAAGTGATGATATGAGAGGAAATGGCCTCAAGCTGAGTCAGGAGGGGTTTAAATTGGATATTAGGAAAAATTTCTTGACAGGAAGCATTCAAACAGGCTGCCTAGGTAAGTGGAGGAGTCACCAGCTCTGGAAGGGTTCAAAAATTGTGTGGATATGGCACCTGAGGACGTAGTTTAGTCGTGAATATGGTGGTAGTGCTTAAGTTGATGTTTGGACTTGATGATCCTGATACAGGCCTTTCCCAACCTGAATGATTCTAGAATTCTGTGATTCTCATTAGTGACAAAGTTTAGATTCCAAACATCCACTTTTCTTAATTTTTTTTTGCCAACTTCTTGTAATTCTTTTTGTTTTCCACTTTTTAAGCTACCTCTTAGGGTATGTAGCTTAAAACTGAATACAATTTAATTGCTGATTCTCTTCCAATTCTTATGCAATTCTTTCTGAGGACCAAGTATACCCCATTAACTTTTACTCACTCCGTGGCCCAGTATCATCTCCTCAAGCTCTTTTTTATCAAGAAACAGCCCAAGTTTTTTTCTCCATATTTATATGCATCTCCTGAATTTCTGTTTCCTGGACAAAAGCTCATCACAATTGACTGTTTTAGATTTTAAAACATTTTCTCAGGTTATCAGATTTACATTAAACAAAACCTCTATCACCCACTTGCTCACAGCAGCCCTATAGGATGATGATTGAGAATATAAGCACATCTGTATTTCATTAGCCAGGTCCTTAACAGAAACATTAACCTGAAGTGGGTGCAAGTATCCATCAAATGGGACAGAAAAAAAAGGCTTGGCCTTGTTTTTTTGCTGAACCTGCTGATTTCTTTAATTGCTTACCAAACAGTAATGAGCCCTAAAACTCGCTGACCTTGCTGTTTTGTCACTGAGGGCTCCACGTGTGTCTGGACCTACCAGGCGTGTTTTCTCTCAAATGACCTAAGTTCAGCTAATGCACTTGTCAACAAGGTGCAGGTACCTTTGGAGGTTGCTGCTTTTCCTTCCACTCTACAGAGCACCTTCTATCTCAGCTGTGTTTGTAGCTATCCCAGTTGGCCTCTGGAAACCTGCAGCCACTCTCCAAAAACCTCCTCTGTTTGCATTCTTAGATCGATCTGGATTGGGCAATACTGGAGGGTTCCTGGGAGATTTTAACCACTTTTGGCATGATCCCCTGAAATAAGTCTCACAAAAACTGAAGAACAAATTTTGCTGCTGAGAAATGGCATCTAGCAAATTCAGAAAGGACAGCTTTAGCAACTGAAAAGCTTCATATGAGTGTATCCATTTTGATTAAATTCCGTATAAAAGACAAAAGAAAGGATCCTTTCCAGCTCATTTCATCCTTTGGCAAAATATCTATTTTCTATTTTGTTCCGTCAGTTTATCATTTTAGCTTCCATTTTCTGTGGTTTTATCTTATTAAAACAAAGTTTTTTGCTTATTGTGAATCACTCATTCTCTGTGTGTTTTAATTTTAAGCTTTTTGCAAATATCTTTTTTTTTTTAAATAAAATTAAGAACAAGTACTATTTCAAGTTTTAAAATTTCCAACGGGATACAATTTTCTGCTTCCAAGCCCTTTTACTGCAGCCATTGATTAGTTCCATATTTCCTTTTTTTGTGCCCAAAACACTCCAGGCATCATGGTTTCATCTCCACAAACGTAAAACTTTATCAGAGAGAACATCTCAGGGTGTCTGCAGAGGAGATAGATACAATTCCAGAGATAAAAAGCCATTCCTTTACTGACACATGGACTGAAAATGGAGGAATAATATGATTTGCAGATATAGCATTGCCTTATAGAGCTACTGGAATAATGTCATCATTGATATTTTGCTGGGCTAGACAACAAGGTTCAAATAAGCTTCAGTTCCTGTGGAGGCCATAGACGTGATTGTATTTTGGATCTGTGATAACAGGACAAATAGAGAGGACCTTTTAGAAGTAATCCTCGTGCATTATCGCCATGGTCTCATGTTCAAGAAAAAAAACCCCATGTTTTTTCCTCATTCTTTGTTAATAATAATTCTCTGCTCCACCCAATGACATCAAATTAAAGAGGAGTAAGAATAGTGATTACAAAATAACTGCTTTAAAAGTCCCTCTCCCCTTTTAAATTTTTTTCCTGCTTATTGTGTTATAACTACAGTGTTGATGGTGGAGGTGAGAATTCATCTCCCTTTTTTCCCCCATCTTTACATGCCTGCAGTGCAGATGCCCAAGGTAATAAAAGAAAAAACACAGAGAAAATCAGGTATTTTAACCAAATTACCACAGGTGTGTGAAAGTGTCCATTTCTTTTCTGGCTATATAAGGGCTGCCAGGACTCCAGCCCAGTTGTAAAAACCTCCCTTTAGAGACAGGAATTCCACCCTCAATATCAGAAAAATGAGCAGTAGCTGATGAAAACACCAAGCCTGACACATAACTCTGAACCCTTTCTTACCTTGTATGACACACAAACCGCCGCCAGATCCCATAACTCAGCACAGACCTGGAGCAACTTTGTCCCCCAGATCCCTGCAGATGTCATCCAGGGATGGCTGTCCCATTGCTGCATGTGTGGGGTGTGTCCTGCTGCCCAATCCTGAGGATGTATTTGGAACAGCAGAATTCTGCTGCCAGCTGAGTGGGAGTCCTCCCCTTCTGTGTGGGCAAGGAGAAGACTAAGATGTTGTGGTGACAAATAACAGCCAGCTCTGGTATGGACGGAGGTCAAAGCTGTGATTTTGGAATAAAAGAAAAGCTGCATGACAGGGGATGTGCTTTACCAATAATTATGGTGTCTTTGCAGGGTGGAGAATGCCCTGAAAACAGAAAACTCTTCTGAAAACCCCATGCAAAGCACCTTTGATATCTGAAAGAAGAAGCATATTAAAACTAAAAGAGTACCTGAAATTTATCTTAACATGGGCTAGTTTTACTTTGAAATAAGAATTTTTATGAAGATTGCTACAAATACTTCACTGAATAATGCCCGAGGCCAATGATTCCTGTCTCAGTTTCTTCTAGAGACAGAGAGCCTTTGCTTGAATTTATGCTGGTATTTTTATTTAGTCTGTCATGCTCTTACTGTAGGGAACAATAAAAACATCTTTATTGTTTTAAAATTTTAGCTGTCTTTGAAATAGCTGGTGATATTGTCATCCAAATGCAGGCACTTCTGTTTCTCTGAGGTTTTTACGGGAACAGTAATAAGAGATAAAGCTATTAAACTGCCAGCTGGGGATCATTTGATGGCATATTTGTGGGTAAGTATGATTATGAATGTTACAAATAATTCCTTCTGAATTATTTGTCAGATTTGTGCTGCTGTGTAATGTGTAGAGGGAAGGACACTGCATGCAACTGTCTGTTACCATAAATTAATTTAGTACTGCGCTTAAAAGAAGCACTGACCTGTCAATGCTGGGAACAGAGTCCTTCATTCATGGCCTTTCTTTGCACAGTTGCTCATGCTGTAGCTTTGATGGAAAGTGTTGTGTAGTGATTTCTTCAAAGGTGAAGGTAGCACACTAAGGAGTGAACTTGCACGTGTTTGTGCTTCCCTTGGCCCTGCAACTTGAATACTGAAATGTGGTGATTTGGTGGGCAGCATTTGGATTCTCTGGAGAGAGGCAGAAATATTTCTTTCTAAATTAGAAAGACTTCAGTCCTAATCTTGGAAAGTTTTTATGGGTCTACGTCAGGGCAGCCAAGAGGTTGAGCCGAAGATTGTGAGTATATAACATGGACAATGTCATACCGACTGACATGAGAGTGAAAATCCTTATGGTTACTGAGAGGAATTATATGCCATGGGTGACAAAACCCATGTCCAAAGTCTGAGGCAAAACATCCAATAGGAATCACAATTTTTTTTATTTTTACTCTCCCTTTCTCAAGAAAATTTCAAATCTTCCAGAGGCTCTACTAATTCTCCTGTTTTTCCTTCTCATCCTTCCATTGTCTGGCAGCAGCACATTGTTGAAATACCCCTCTGGGAAGCACCTGGGGTTTTGGTACTTCAAAGACAGCCAGAAAAGTCTTGGCCCAGAGCTTAGCCAACCTCAGGGATGAGCTGGAAAACTTCTGTAGATACCAGAAACTGATGGCAAAAAGGGGAGGAGAGGAAAAGGAGGTCCTGCAACAGCAGGAGCTGGAAAAGTGAAGAGCAGCAGCTCCAAGTGCACAGATGAGCCCCTGTCAGGGCTCTCTCTGTCTAGGTGAGGAGGTGGGAGTAGGTGATATGCCAGCACCTTCTTCCTCCTGGGCAGCCTGCCTCCTGCTTCCATTCTCCCTGCCATCTCCATCTGACCCCCACCACAGGGTTACATGAATTTCTGCGTTGGGTACCTATGGCCCAAAATGCTGGCATATGAATTATCGTGCTGGGTTGCCTTTAGTTCATTTTGTTGTGTTAATGAGTTCCTGAATGATCCCTTCATATTACCATATTTTACCATATTTAGAGATTTTGAGCTGCCCAGCTATTTGAAGAGATTGAATGGTCTCCTAATTCCTTGGAAACAGTCTCACCACTTGTCAAAAGAAATCTTGCTTCAAACAGCTTTGTGCTGGAATCAATCCATTTTTTAAAAAAAATGTGGAGGCTTCTGAGGTCTTTCTCTTGGGAGGCAGGAATTGCAGATTTGAGCCTTTTGAGCTTTGGAGGCAGGAAATGAATTTAGATGACACACATCCTGAGAGTTATTGAAGGTCATCTGATGGCTATGACTCCTCCTCCGGCAGTTTAATGATTCTCTTGACTGTTTTAATTATAAAGCTCAAAAAATAAGAAAACAGAATACAAACAAATAAGACCAGACTTATTTGAGGATAATAAAACTTTTTTTCGCTGTCAAAAGAAAACAGTCTCAATTTTGGGCAGGAAAAACTACAGTGGAATTTGACCCCTATTGACAAATAATCAAGGTATGTTTCCTAATTTTGCATTCTCTTGATTGTTGTTATCTCTGACAGTATTTCAGATGTCTTTTCATTTTGAACTTCAAGGATATAAAATCCTGCTTTTCTCTCTACCGACATTTCCTCCTACTCCTTGTTTAATTCTTAAGTGCTACTTTTATTTTTCTATCTACACCCACACTCAAGGATAATTTCCCTATCTGCAAATGTGGTGGGGTTTTTTTAATTTTTTTTTTCCACTCAGCTGAAACTTTCAATAAAGAAAGACAGGATACCTTGTATCTTTAGTACTAAATTAGTTCCATTGTCTTGAATGATTCTTTGGTGGAAAATGTGATGAAAAAGGTTTAGTTCTCTCCTTCACACATTTTCATAGTGTCTTCACTGCTGCTCATTCCACAAATGCTAAGTAACTGAAGTTCAGCATCCCTGCTCCATATGCTTAGACTTCTGCTTCTGAAATGCAGCTGAGAATATATTCTTAATCTCTGGTGAGCATCTGTGATTCAGCAAAGACTTGTGTGCACTTATTTTACTTCATGCTTCTCCAATAGTCCAATTAATTCTGGCAGTGTCTTTGCAGGACTTGGACCCACAAAAGTGATTTCTTGGAGCACTATTTAGAGGGTGATCTTGTGACATCCAGTAATAACTTTACCACTAAGAATAGGACTCATGTGAACTAGGTGCTGTTCAAACTCAAGGTGACCCTGCCTGATTCCCAGCATTTACATCTAATCAGAGATTAAATATAGCAAATGTGGAAAATAGCAAAGAGGAGGAGGGATGAAAGTGTGAAAGCCTTGCAGAGATCTAGTATTGCATGGAAGTCTGAATCACCAAGATAGTTCTTAAAGACGGGTTTTTAAAGGGCAGTTAATTATGAACCCAGTTTCCATTTAATCGCTTTTATTTTCCATGGGTTTATTCTATTTATTTTTCCCACTTCCATACCAATAATCCCTAATTACCCATTAACAAAGAGTCTTTATAGAAATAAATGTTCAAAAGACACACTTTATGTACAGAATATGAGTTCCTCTTACATTCTAGCACATAAATGACAAAGTCTCATTGAAAACTCTTCTGAATAGACCTAGATAAAAAATATTTGTAAAAGCCCTTCTGCACTTTCCAGATGAATGTGGAAACATACAGCAAACAAAAAAATATTACAGATCTTCAATTCTTCATATTCCTTCTACAAATTCTGAAAGCTGCCAAAAAGCAGGAGACAAGATAATGACAGAGAAATCAAAATGTAAAGGTTTAATAATGAACATATTGTGTGAGTACAACGTGCTACTTCAGGAAGAAAATTAATTATTTCTTAAAAATTTTCACTTACACTAATACATATATTCCTATGTATGCTTATGTGACTACTTCCTAAGAAGTTTGCAATTTTTGTTTTCAGAGCTTTGAAATTGTTTTGCCGAGCCTAATATAGGTTATTTGCCCCAAGTTTCAAAAGTGAAAGAAAGCCCATAGCTAAAACGACCAGATATATAAAAAAAATTTCTTGTCTGCTCATGTTCTGAATAGAAAATTGACTCAAACTAAGTAAATTTACAGGTCTTCTAACACAGAAGGTCCTTGTAATGAATTTTGGCTCAATGCGTGACACTAACTTTGCTAAACTTTCCCCATTATGACTGTTAAAATGTGTCATTTATTTAAAGTGGATAGAATAAAAAAAAAATCCTGATTAACAGAAAAGTCTAAACGAGACAGAATGCAGTAGATCTCACTTATTTTTACAGTAATGGATTGGCTCAATTAACTCAGAAATTGCCCTACAAATGTATAGTAACAGCTGTTCTGTATTGTAGCTGTACTAAGAACACAAGAGAACAAATGTAGGGAGATTTAACAGGTTTTATTAAGCAGCCTGATGCTGATATAAAAAGCTTTCTGTCACAAGTACTTTTATGGTATCTGACAAAGAAGAAAAAACTCAGTGTTAACCAAAAGTTAGAAACAGCTGCCCATATTTTAATTTAACTACACTAATACACTAGATGACAAGAGAGAAAAAGGGAGTAATTAGCACTTTTGGAGCTGGCAGATAAGGAGGTGACAGGGTCAGTTGTGGGGGAACAGCAAGAGGACAAGTCATTTGCACAGGAGGAACAGAATGATCAAACAGGACAGACGGAGAGCAACACCATAGTGGTATACAAAACTGGTGTGTTCTGACTTTAAAAAAAACAAAAAAACCAGTCTTCTTCCAGTCCAAGTTATACTGATCTGGACATAGATTATATGTTTCAACAAACTTTGTAGAATTCATGCCAGTTTCTCTCTTTCATTAACATGGCAGTTTTTCAGTTGACTGTTTTAAGTTGGTTGTGAATTTTGGTAAGTTAATTTTGAAATAGAAGGAATTAAAAATGCTGTTGACATTGTAATTACATTTCTGACAGAAATCAAGGCTTTTGATTCAGACCTGGGATGGGGCAAACCTGGTTTTGTGTATGAGCCAGGGAATGAGAGGTTGGAGAGCACCACCAGGGAAAGGGACCTGGGGATCCTCGTCGATGGGAAGTTGAAGATGAGCCTGCAGTGCCCTGGCAGCCAGGAAGAGACATCCCTGTCCTGAGGGCATCAGGCACAGCATCAACAGCTGGGCAAGGGAAGGATTGTCCTGCTCTGCTCTGCACTGGGGCAGTCTCACCTTGAATATTGTGTGCAGTTTGGGGTGCCACAATATAAGAAAGATGTTAAGCCATTAGAGAGCATCCAAAGGAGGGCAGCAAAGATGGTGAAGGGCCTTGAGGGGAAGCCGTGTGAGGAGTGGCTGAGGTCACTTGGTCTGTTCAGCCTGGACAAGAGGAGACTGAAGGGAGACATTGCAGTTACAACTTCCATGTGAGGGTACTCTTTGGTGAATTGGCAATGAGATTCACATTAACTAGGATAATTAGGGCTAGAAAAAAAAACTATTTTATTTCATTGTAATAACTATGATTTCTGAAGCATGTGCTTCTCAGCTTGTGAAGTAGCTCCCTTCACCTCATTCTCATTTAATTCCCAAAAGAGGGAGTTTACAGTCTCTCTTTTGTCCAGATGGTGAAGTCACTGTAAACCGATTTTTGGGTTGCCATGAGCAGGTTGCAAGAGATGTGCTCACTGCTGGCGTTAAGGTGCCACACTTGCATCCTGAGCAGTACATAGTCTCTTAAGATGCCTAAAAATTAGGGAGGATTTCAATCTTTTCATCTCACAATGCCAAATGCTCATGATTTTTGCTAGTGAGTTTCTACTCTGATCCCAGCAATCTTACAGGTTGTATTTTTTTCTTGTCTGTGCCTAAAAAAATATATGTTTCTCTTTTCATTTAGTGAACAGAGTCATGTGTAGCTCTTTGTAATACAACAAAATGTAAGAGACCTTATTATCACAGTCCATTTAGCTTTTGCAAAAATAGTGGGTTTTTTGAAAAACAGACATAAATAGCTACAAAATGCCTTGTCCTTTGTATGTCTAGAACTGCCATTATCATAAACAATTGATCTCACTTTGGAATAAAAAAATATATATTTGAAAGAGTTAAAAAAGCCTTATTAAATCATTACAGGAAAGTTAAGGGTTAAAGATCTTGTCATTTTTTTAAATAGTAACAGCAGTCAAAGTAATACTTAATTCATAAAAAAAAAAGTTATAGACTCAAGTTAGGATGAATAAGATTGGCTGATGTATCTCTTTTGCCATGCAAGACCACATCAGTTTTGACAAGTATAAAGAAATGAGATATATCTGAACCCTCTAATAGGAATATAAGTACCTGATCTGAAGAATGGACAGGTGCATGGAAAAAAAAGTATTGAAATATTTCAGAACTTGTTCATTTAGTGTCCCTTCCTTGGAGCACCAAGCACTCTGCCTCATACCCTGTGGAAAACCAGAATCTCAGGTTAGTGCCAAAACCCTTCACCTTTGGGAAATATCTTTGAAACTCCAGCACTTACAGGTTGTGTTGTGCTTTGAAGCAGGAGGAGGGTTGATATCCCAACTGGACCTAATGCAAAAGTCTGAGATGATTTTTCTTGCTCTCTGGACTGGAACTGAAACCATCACCAATTACAAGTTGGGAAAAGAGGTTACTCATAAACTGTTCAGTTCATATATTTTAAAGCCCTCTCTTGATCAAACTGTAATAGCAACTTAACTGCATGTGAGAAATTTGCATTGCAAATGCACATAACTGTAAGGCTACAAGCCAGACCTCCTACCCTGCCCTATTCCTCCTCACCACACATTTGGCTTGTTCTTTAGATGTAATGAAATGTGCAAAATGACCATGATGGTTCTGCCCTTTGTTGATCTCCAGATTTTCATAAGCTTGAAAGGTCTCCAGGGCTGGAATGGTTTTAAACCAGCCTCTAAGCTTTTTTCTGAATATATATAATTAGGTTTGCAAAGTTGCTTGTGTTTTAAAGTCAGACCAGAATTTGTAAGCCAATTTCCATTCAACTTTAACAAAATATTTCAGCTTTTGCACAGAGGAAGCATAAAAAACCCTTGAGATCAAAATGAATTAGAGTATTATAAACTACTAAAAATTGACCAGAATGAAACTTTACCTCTAGTGTGACCAATAGCTGCTGTTTATTTATCAGTGGGTTGGCTCAGCATGTGCATGCAGTTCATATGTCCATTTAAAGATATTTCATAGAAGTTGTTGGACGGCTTTAAGCAGTGATTTCCAGGCATCTCCTGATATTCATCTTTGCTCCCCTCCTGGCTAGTCCTCATCCTCTGGAGCTTGGCCATGGCCTTGCTTTCCTTTGTTTTTCATGTTGTTTGAACTATCCCAACCACCAGCTTTCTGTGAGCAGAATGTTTGTGATAACCAGAAAAATTTGTTAGTGTGGGCTCTGGTCCACACAGCTTCCTCCAGGGGCTGGGTGGGCACAGAGTTTGTCTCCATGGGTAGGTTCAGAGGAACTTTGGATCCTCCTCTTGTTGTTCAACCTGAATGTCCATGTGGCAGCTCTGGGATCTGTGCTGATGTGTTAGTGCCTCATCTGAGCTAATCAACAATGTAGAGTGATGAGATTTGGTGTTTCTTTATGCAGGATCTGTGCTGGTTGTGCATGACCCTGGTTATTCCCACACAGCTTGTAGTGCTAAACAGGAGAAATCCAGGGTCTGTTTTCATCCATGCGTGTAAAATTTGCCACTTAAAGGAGCTATTCTACAAATGTTTTCAGATCCTGAGCTTCACTTTTTAAAGTTGTTATTTTGGTCCCCTTTGTGAAGGCTAAACTTTGGCAAAGGAAACATATTGCTTTCTGATGAAGTGGCAGGCAGTTTCCCTCAAATCATAACTTTAGCTTAATTGCTTCTGAAAAATGACACAATGTGTTGTTATATCTTGCAAGATATTAAATGATGTGGAAAATCCATTGGAGATCCTGCTGAGATGTGGATAACATCCGAGGACCAAGTAAGCAGTTCTATATTTGCTAATTTCCAAAATTTGAGGCATAAGCTTTGAAAGCATTTGCATGTATGGTATATCAGATAGCATTACATTTTTATAGATAAATGAAGCAGGCTGAGAGCTTTGGGCCAAAGAGTGATTAAAAAAAAAAAGCTCCCCTCTTCCTTGATCTGTTGTCTGCATTGGGGTCATTTAAACTCGGAGCCAGAGAAGTTATTGTCTATGCCTGGGCAGTATAAAATAAAGCTGAAGGTAAGAAGAAAAAAACTTTAACATGTGAGTTTCCACCTGCTTTCTTCCCTTCTGGTAGAAGATGGTTTCTGGCAATTTCTGAAGGAAATGCCAGCTGTTAACTGAGAAAGCTTTTAACTTGCAG
This sequence comes from Ifrita kowaldi, assembly GCA_013398055.1. Lineage (NCBI taxonomy): Eukaryota > Metazoa > Chordata > Aves > Passeriformes > Cinclosomatidae > Ifrita > Ifrita kowaldi. Next base: position 124,718 of record VZRS01013544.1, read on the forward strand.
AAACAGGTACGAATGAAGGACTTAAAATGACAGTCAAAGCAAGCAAATAACTTTGCATTGACATGCCTAACTTCATCAAAGGGTGCCCAGAGGATGTGGAGGCAAAATGTGCCTCTCAGAACCAAAGCAAAACCAAACAGCATCTCATTTAACTGCTGTGACCGTATCTTTTTGGCCTGGCTCTTGTGATCTTGCAAACTTTGTACAGCACCAGCTGAAAAAGGATGTCTACACCCACAGAGCAAAGCTGCTGCAGGTGTGTAAGCACATTTGCAGGTTCAGGTTGGTTGGGGACTGAGCTGCTCGTGATGACAGGGGTTCCCTCTGCACTTCTCTTTTCTCCATTCTTCTGTACTTCTCTTTCTTTGGAAGGGAAATGAGCAAGGGCTTTCTCCAGGATAAAGACTGCGTAGCCTAAACCTCTGCTTTTTATATTGCTTGATTTTGCTTTGTTTGGGATGTTTTTTCCTTTTTAATTTTTTTTCCACTCCTCACTTTGTCTCCTGCTTTCCATGGCACTTATTTCACTGTGAATCCACCAAGACATCCCTCAAATTGTGCCTTGGGAATCCATGCTAGACAGGAGTACAAAAGAAAAGTATCTGGGGAGAGAAAGGAGGGAAATAATGCTATGGAGGAAAACCTCAAAGTGTATAATATGCATTTAGATTTTTTGCAGAAAAAATGAAGAAAGGAGTAAATTGGAATTCAGATGCTGAAAAACATCAAATTATTTTTCACAAGGAAAGGGATAAGATAAAGCTACACAAACAAAATGTGTAATTTAGCAGCAATTCTGTCCTGTATGTGTCCTCAGCATTTAATTGTGTGCCTGATTTGGCAAGTACAGAAATAACAGGAAGATGTTAGGAGAAAAGTTGCTATTGAGATGTTAACCATCACTTTGGAGCTGTCTCCAGCTTTTTTTTGCATTGTTAGTCCTCTCAGAAAGGCTGATCATAGCCTCTGCAGGTTATAGGCTCAGAAGAAAGTGAATTAGCCTCTCAATTCTGAGGGTCGCCCAGGAAGCAGTTTCATTAGAGTGGGGAAACACTGATAAAAAGTGTCACTAAACAGGCACAATGAATGAGTAGGTCTCAGCTTGCATTGAAGCAGTAGAAATTTATCTGATCGCCTCAGCCTTGAGCACTACATATTAATTTCCTCAATTAGTTTTCCTTCCTGCAATAGTGCTGAATACGAAGGAGGCATCACATACCCAGTAACCAGGCAGCTCTTTGAGAAACTCCTCTGTAAGCAAGAATCCTTAGTGGTGAAAACACTTGCAGGATCCAATCCGAAAAGGAAATAAATTAGTTTTATTTGCAAGCCCCTTGTTTACCTTTCCAATACACAGGTTAGCTTGCCTGTAATCATTTTTACTCAAATAGTTATTTCCTTCCAAATGAGAGGTCTCCTTAGGCAGCAATGTATTGTGTTATGTCCTCTCTTTTATCTTTGTCATTGGTGAAATAGAAAAAAACTTAGGCTACATTCAAAATTTTTAATTTTTCACCATATGAAATTTTGAACAGTACGTTCAGACACACAGAGTTTGTCTTCCTTCTGGCAGGACAACACACTCCAGGGAAATCAATGAGAAATATACCTAGGAAGAATCGGAGATCTCTTGTTTCTGGCTTGGGAAACAGAGAGTTTACAAAACTGTGAACATATTTTAGGGTGGTCACTGGTATGAATTCTGAGGTGAATGGTGAGCTGGTGTGACAGTTCAGGATTCTGCTTCTGAAACCTGCCACCTTTGTGTTTGCTTTCTGTTCCAACCTTATGATTTTTAGTTCTTGCACAGTTGCTTTTTAAAACATTGTTCAGAAAACAATTTCTACTCAGAATAAAATAAATAGTACTAATTTCAAAAATGTTAAAAAACAAATACCACCCTACCATGCCAGAGAATGCAGTTACTGTAACTGATAAGAAAGAAAGAATAAGTGAAGATACAATCACAGTGTTTTCAGTTTGTGTTCTTTCTTCCAGGCAGAAGCAGGATCATGAGCTCAGTGTATGACCTTCATGCCCATTAAAATTTAATGAAAAACAGGATGCTCAGTTATTTCTAAAAATCCTAGCTCTTTTCTCTTTTGTTTTTTTTTTGTTCTCTGGGTCTTGTGAAGTTGTTACCTCCCAGCAACCTCATGCCTGGCTGCTGTGATCAGCTGTGATCAGCACCCTGATATCACCAGATAATTCTGATCACAGAGGAAAGCAGAGCCCACAGGAAGATGTGGGGCACAGGGATGAGGAGCAGGATCCTGTCTCGAGAGAGAAAGGACCAAAGCAATTTAAAAGAGATTGTCCCCGGTGCTCTTTTGAGTAATGGAAAAAAAGTGAAGCCTGACAGCTTTGACAGGCTGACTTCTGGGAGGCAGGAGCTGAGGGAGACAGATACAGAGGGAGACCGTGTAAAAGCATCTTATACACACAGGAATGTGTCATAGAAAGTAACAAGTAATGACATGTCAGTCTGAGAGATGCCTTTTCACCAGGGCATTTTTAGTGGGGCTGCAAACTGGTAAATGAAGGTGCTAATTGGTTTTCCAAGAGCCAGCTGGGAAGCCACGCAGCAGCAAATGCGGCATTGTGGCTGCTTCACATGGTCTCTCACCAGAAGCCATGCTTGTATCTGTCTCTCCATGAGGGTTGCATATGCCAAATTCTCCCTTGAGTGGATACTTTCTCTTCTCAAACCTGATTAGGGAAGTTTGGCTCCTTCATCCCTGGGTTTTACAGCAGGTTGGATGATGCCTGACATGAGCTTTCTGAGTAGACAGAGCAGTCTGAACTGTGTTTTAATCCTGGTTCCACCTCACCTTTAATTCCATCAAAACCACTGCCCAGCTGAGAACAGACAACTTTTAAGATAAAGACACAGACTTTAAGGAAGGCAAAGAATCCCTTAGTGATATTTCCTATTTGGAAAGGAGGAGCTGTCACATGGATCACGATCAATTAGCCATGAAGAGAAACACTTCAAGCCCTGAAATAACAGCGGTGTTCTGAACCGGGGAGTAGAATAGTTCAACACTGCTCTGTATTTAATGACAGTGAATTTATTCTGCACAACTTTCTCCAGAGATTATAAAACAGATGTTCAGCCATAAATATCAGAAGCAAACATCCTCAGAAATGAACAAAACAAGTACAAATCTTGAAAGGATAGTTAAAAATAATATAGACTCCATCCAATATGTGCATTATTTCTGCAGTTCCTTTCTTTCTGGCATTTTAATGGCTGCAGTGACTAGCAAGTAGAGTGACAGAAGGCAGCAACAACATCATGCTTCTGTCTTGGTGTCATGGCTAATAAAGCAGTGTTTGACACTGGGAAATTCAGTCTGAGTAAAAAACCTCTGCCTGCATCACCCTTCTCTTCCCTGCATTTCTGTTGCTGAGGTTTTATAACATCTCAATAATATTTGCATGTCAAGATTCTTTAAAGAAGTCCTTTTTTTTTTTCCTAAAGCAGATAATTTTGATTATTTTTACATAGGGGCTTTATGCTATAGCTGCTTGGTAGACACCTGTTTCTAATCCTTCTTCATGCACACAGAGCTTTCGGCAATTTTCCAGTATTGCTCTACCATACTGTAAAGAGTACACTTAGCATGAGCTCTCACCCTCTTAGTTTCTGAGAAGCTGATTACTTCTGCCTCACAACCACAACAAAACCAAAATGCTCTATGAAATGCTAAATGACGCTGCGCTCTCCAAGAAAAACCTTCTTTTTTGAATACTGTGAAAAAATGTCAACTTAAAACCCCTCTTATTTTTACATTTCTACTTTTTATGGATACTAACAACATCATTGAGACTTTGTATTTCTCTGTCTTCTGTGAAAGGTTTTTGTCTCCATCAACAGATCTGTTTTATTATCAGACATGCAGGTAGGTTCATAAAAAAGGGGCAAGAGACACTAAAAGAAGACAATACCATATTCATGTTGAAGAATTGCTCCCTTTATTACCAGACACACTCAGAAACCCTGTACTTTCAGCAAGATTAGACTGTATTTTGAGCAAAAGGTGTGAGAGAATGTACAGGATTAAATGTTTCCCTGAGAGTATATGCTATTCTTCTGAAAGAGGTATCATGCAGGCAGGTCAGTGAAAAGAGTCTAGTGAACTGCCATACAAATCCACTCAATTCAGAGGGGCAAGCAGAACGAGTCAAAGTATCACAGGTACTACACAGCAAGTCAGAAAGCACATATGGCATTGAACAAATCAAATTAACCTTGGGTCTGATGCCAGGAAAGTCGCTGCATCCAATTTTGGAGGTATTTTCAGTACCATTACTTCCATACCTGGATACTGCTATGATTTTCTTACTTTTTGAATGGACTCCAAACCTTATTTGGAGACTGCCTCGTTAGCCCTATCACAATCAAGAACTGTAATCTTAATTTCTTGGATCTTGCAAATCTAAGTGGTGCTTCCAGAAAGCATATGAAGTGTGAATATTTTCCAAAAATGTTCTTTTTCATTTATGAAAACAGTATCATTCTTAAAATCCATGTAAGCTGTGAACACTCACGGCTAAAATCTGTACAGGTGTCACATCCGTGCTTAAAGTGAGCCAGGATATGCTGGCAGACAAGGATGGGTCTTGAGAGAGGCTTTCCAGCATTTTCCAGAGCAGAAACAGAGCAGGAAAGAGTGCAGGAGGATGCCAAACTTTCCATATTTGTCCTTTGGAATGCTCGTACCCCCACTTCAAAGTTTCCATTTCAACACTAGAAGCACACGCTTGGAGACTTCACAATCCTTGCAATTCAGTACCCTGGCTAAAATCACTCAGCATTGTGGCCAGCCAAATAAACATTTCAGACATACAAAGCCCACCTGTGTGCAAGCCAACATTAACAGATTTTGCATTGAAACACAATTGGCTTTAAAGTACAGGAAGAGGCTAAAGCCGTGTGCCCCTCTTTGTACCCATGTAAGGGGGTGAGAGCAGGATGGTTCTCACAGGCTTAATTCTCAGGTCTTACAAGACACAAAATCTTCTCCCCAGGACATTCCTGCTAATTACAAATCCCTGTTAAAACCAGAGCAGAAAGCTCCAGATCAGTGCCCCACACTGGGGTTTGCTAAGGTTGCTGTAATGATCCCAAACAAGTTTTGCTTCTTGGCTGCACCGGCAGCAAACTTGTTGTGGGATCTGCAAAAGCCAGGTGAGAAGTGTTAAAGGAGGCACTATCTGGTCCAGAATTCCCAATTAGAGTAATAATGACATTAAAGAAGTCATTTGCTGTGAGCCATGCAGAACATCAGCAGACGACACAGGCGAAAAAATGAGCAATAGGCCCTGCCATATGTTATAACAGAAGGGACTGAATATTGATATCAGGCTACCCAAGGCTTGGGTGTCATGTGTCCACCAGTCTTTCTTCTAGGACATTTATATGAGGTTATAAGATGCAAAAGAATTTTAGCAATATTTGTAATTTAGATTTGGTGCTGCCATGATGGGTTTGTATCTCTGTAAGCCTGTACTTTTCCATCTCCCTGTACACACACAAAGACACTATTGTTTTAGAATCTCTGTTTCCTATGTGTTAACTAGTCTTGGCTTTTGGCAGAGAAGATAAAAGAATCAAAGATTACAGGGCGAAACAGTCTTATATTCAGTGCCATGCTTCGAAGAAGTGAGACCTCCTTAGGCCCAGATCTGTGCTTTCCCCAGGAAAAAGAAAAATCTAATACAGTTTGAGGGGATTTGCTAAGAGTTTAGTCTGTGTTCTTGAATGAATGGGACAATTTGAGAGAAGCAGAGGTCAGTTCTTGTGGAGCCAATGCTAGTGAGAGAAGGAATGATGCAGCTGTCAGCCTCTGAGACAGAAGGGGAGAGAAGCACATACTGCCAGGGAAGCAGTGAGGTATTTTCTCAGTGTGGTTATTGTAGCCACATAAATGAGGTCTTCACTGAATTAAAACTCCTTTTCAGGAGAGTTGTTAATTTGATTCTTGGTTTTATCTTTTGAAGATCCTACCTGTTCAATTTAAAAGCAACTCTCCTGCCTCCTGTCCTACCCTGGGTGTTTCTTTGTTTTACCTTCACCATTACTGTTTGATGCTCGCTATATATCCTCAGCTCTATTAAAGTTTTCTTTCTATCATTCCCATTCCTGGAGGGAAACACAGGACTGGTATGCCAAACTACAAACAGTTTCTGATTTTAGATATCTGTTCCCCCCTTCCCACACTGCAGCAACCTGCAGGGGTCTCTGGGGATCTGCTCGGGCAGTCTGGGCTGCTCTCTGTGCCTGCAATGTCCTCTCTACTGTTGCTGCACAACTTGGCTGGATTAAAGGTAGCACAAGAGTGCTTGCCTGGGCCATTTTTACACTTGAATTTGTAATGTAAACAGGCTGTGGGCAACAAAACACCTTCATGGGCCAACCCCTCCTCTCCCCTCCTGCAGGAACCTGTGATCACATCCTCCTATCCACTGGGATCCACTTTGTACAATTCCTTCAAACTGGGGGCACCATTTGTCTCTCATCTTGGCACCTCTGATGTTAAAACTTCTCTACAGAGAATTCAGACTTCTGACTCTTCTTCAGATTGGGTCACTACTTATTTTCATATGCTTTTTCATCATTTTGCTAGAATATTATTATTTCAGCTTCTGTCTCTGAAAAGCATTCTTGTAGATGCAGTCATAATAAAAGGAAATGGTGAAAAATGGACTCGTCTTGTCCTTCAATGATCTGGACCACTTTTTCAGAGACAGATTTGATGTCTCCTCTGAAGATCTTTTAAGTGTTGTCAATTAGTGGCCTCAATTCTCCTCCTTGACAAGAATCTCCATTTTCAGAAGATGTGCTGTATCTCAGTTACTTTTATTTTCAAGGCTTTCAAGACACCCTTTAGAAAGTCTTTTCTTACTCTAATTACTTTACAGGAATCCTAGAGGATTTGCCTCTTTCCCAAGAGACTGCTGTAAGTTCCTGATGAAGAATTTCAAATGCTGTTATTTTTGATGGACAGAATGCCGGCATTTGAGTGAAAATCAGTTAAGAAAATGAATTAAAACTGTGCTGGTTCATCTGAAGCAATAGGAAATTAAAGATAAGCAAAGGATGAATCAAACTAATAAAAAAAAATACTTCAATTCCTTAAACTCAAAGAAAAAAACTATATTTTTCAGAACTACTTATCCAAGATCCTATACTGCCAAACAGGGATAAATGTACAAACAAAAGCATGGAAAATTTTCCAACAAAGTTTCATATCAAATAACAAATAGGGGATCCTGAAGGTGGCTCTTAGATGAAGATAACAAATTTTCATAGTTCCTAGACCCTAGCGGTATACTGCAGATCGGCAATCATGATACTGCTGCTAATGTACACACCTTTTCCTTTGCTTTAAGGGATATATTTTTAATGTAATGTTCTAGAATGCTTTGGAAAATAGATAGGATTTAAAACTTGACAATTTATGCAATAAACTCAGTGGAGGTTTCAAAGGAGCTTGAAGCAGGAGTGTGAAATAATAAAATACTGATTAATTCCTTGAGGTTTTGCCCTTGTGAAGAAATTGTCTGCAATGGACGTGTATCACAAAAAACCCAAAAGCAACCAGGTTTGTATGAGGGAGCCTGTACAAACAGGAGGATAGCTTGTAAAGAAAATAAATCTCGGGGGTTAATTAGATTGTTTAAGGATTTATTAAAGGTCATCAAAGTCTTCCGAGGGTGGGAGACAATGAACACAGCCAGTACCTCCTTGGTAGAGCAATTCCAAAATAATATATCAATTAATGCAATAATCCTAAAGCTGATTTAAGACAAAGGCTGTAATGAACACACACATGAGATGAAGTGACCTTAGCAAGCAATGTTGCACAGGTTATCTAAGAAAAAACAGCAGTAAAATGTAGAACACAGACTGCTTCCCATAGTGAAATAAGAATCCTATTTTATTTCAAATAAACAGTGCAGAAGCTTGAAGGATTGGATACATGAAATGTGTAAAAAAGTGAAAAGTAAGATACAAAATAAACAAAAGTGACACAGATTTCATCTTTTCTGAATTAAAACCTTTTAAGTGAGAAGACAGGGGCAGAAGAGCCTGTCAGCAGAGACAGGCCCACGGTGAGACTGAGCAGCAAAGCCGTACGATGCAGCTGATGGCTCCCCTTTGCCGTGGCTGTGTCACTGTCATATCCAGGTTCTGCATAGGGAAGACTGGTATGAATTTAAAACTGCCTGAAACACCTGTATTTGAAAAAAAATCTGATGAAATGCGGCCTTTATGAAATAGAGGGACAATGTTCTCTTCAGACTGCTTATTATTACTGTTCCCATGCTCAGGGCCTTCTGGACTAATTTTTATTGCAGTTGTAGGGCTGCTTTTAGTGTTAAGATCAAAGGATATAAACAAGACGAGGTCATAGTTTTTGTTAGACCAACTGATATTGTTGGAAAAAATGCACCACTGCTCAGGCACATGGGTCTTTTTCAGGCCTGAAGCAGAGAAAGTCATTCTCAAAGATAACTACAGGTGCTTTCATCCCCTGAAATAAACGAAGTCTGGCGTCATGACACAAATTTTAAGGGACTTCAAAGTAGTTAGTTAAGAAGGAAAATAACAATTTCAGTAGAAAATGAATGGCTACCAAATATACTTACAGCTGAGAAAAATGGAAACCTGGATTATTAGAGATACCATATTAATTGTTTTTATGGGAATTGTCTTGATATTTTCTACCTGAATTTTTTTTTTCCCTAAAGAAAATTGATTTTCTGTCTCATTAACATTTCAATCTTATTCTTACCCATCGAGGTGAGGGTTTTTTTCCTTTGGTAAAGAAGACTCCAGGATTTGAGTGAAGTAAAATATCATTAAATAAGCCTGAATTTCACGAAAGTGACGACCGTGGTGCGTGTTCTCCCTACTACACTGGGTGAGTAATACCATAACACTTTGAGTTTCCTAAGGATATTTTATAAAACACCCCTCCAATCTTGTCCCAGCTTCACATTGCCTGTAGTCATGGCTTCAACCATGTATGGCAATGACTTATCACCTCAGTTGGAGCTGGAAAAGGCGAGCAAGGAGCAAGGAGACCTTCAACAACAAAATGTGAAGATAATGCAAAGACAAGTAGATTTCTGACTGGCATAGTAATGTACTCCAAATGCTACTCAAAATGTATGTTGTCCCAGTCATCTGTACTGAGATGGATGTAGAAGGCAGTAGATGAAGAGGAACTGGTTCCGTTTGCTTGGCAAAGGGTTTTAGAGAGTGATAGGTTTACTGGTGTGTGGTTACTGATAATTAACTTTAATCTTAGTTCAAATTGTGTATAACCAGTGGTGCCCCATTGATGTCACTGGAGTTACTCCAGCTTCACCGCTCAAGGCTCTGTCTCAAGATAGAAATATGACTTTATAAACCTGCATTCTGATACAACTAGTATCTTACATGACCAGTTCCATTAGGAGTGGGTTTTGCTATGGTTTAAAAAAATTGAGTAAAAGAATGTTAACATCCGAAGTATGAGACTCTGCTAGTGGGAATACTGGGAATAAAAAAAAAAAAATAATTGCTGTGGTATGCAGTTCACACCAACACTGAGGTTCTCGTGAGTTTTGTGTGTGTGTATGAGCAGGGGATGAGTTCTTATGGATGCATCTATGTTAGCAATTTAGAGCTCTAGGTGAGTCTTTTTGGTGCAAATTTGGTGTTCATCCCTACTTGGAGTCTGATTGTTCCCATCTGGACATGATTTCCCTTCTGGTGGAGCCAGGGCTATATCTGGGATGGGGGGAAAGGCACCTCCAGGTGTAACTTCCCACACAGTGCCAGGTGGTGCAGTGGTCAGCTCTGCCCTCAGGGGAGCTGTGCACCCAGGACAAGCAATGGGTACAAACTTCACTGTCACTTCAAACGCACTGTGAGCATCTTGTCTTTGAGCAGCACCAAGAGCCCTGCTCTTTCCACCTTTGATTCCCCCCTGCAGATAATGTAGTTGCCTCTGTCCATAAATTCTGGTACCAGCAGAAATTAGCAAATGGAAGCAAAATTCAATGAGCCTGATTTTTTTCTCCCCTGCCAGTCTGAAGCTGATATATTCAGAGGTTTTAGTATCCTGATTTATTCCACTGTCAATAGAAGGTATATCTTACCTGAATTTATATTTTCAATATTTCCAAAAATAGAATTCTCTTGTTTTTTTTCCTCTTATTTTTTTATTAATTTACCTAATGAAAGATTGTAAAAAGTATCTTGTACCACATAATTCATAAGTCTCAAAAGCTAGTCCCAAGGCAGCATTAAACTTAACAGATTTTCTACAGAGTCATTGGAGTGATTCCACCAAATACCACAGTTTAACCTACTTATTTGATATCCCTTTTGGACAGTGTTAATCTACATTTAGTTCTTGTCTCTTTGTGCTATTTATTTCTAATTTCATTTTTATAATATATGGAATTAAATCATATGATCATCACTTTAAATCAAACATAGCTTGTTTTCAGTATCAGTCAAGGCCATCTCCAAGAACATATTTAAATGCAGAGGGAATTCAGCTATTCATAACATGTTTGCTTCTACAAGCAAATCTTGCCAAGCTGAAGAACTGTGAGTTAAGCCATATGGTTTTCATAAAACACAGTGACTTGAAATTTATTTCCACTTTGCAAAACAAAAGTCAGTGCCAAAGCACTGTGTGTGCAAAATTCAGCATCAGGAAAAAAGCTGAGTATAGGACTACTGGTCTCACACTGCTTGGGTTCAGCTTTTCCAATGCTCAAGGAGAGTGTTTCAAAGTGCTAGTAGCAAGAAGAGAGAAACCAACAGCACAAAAGTTCCAAAAAGAAGTTTTCTAACATGACTAGTGAATGTAGGTAATCACTCTTGGGAGTTTAAACATGAGATGTGTTGAATGATTTCCAAAAAAGCAGGTTTAAACCTTTTTGAGAGGAACTGCCACTTTTTGAGGGCCCCAAGTACTAGTTTATTTTTCATGCACCTTAACTCAACCAACCAGACCAGTAAATGGTCCTTCAGTGAGCTACAAAGCAACTCAAAGGTGTGAAATGCTTCTTTTAGCATGTGTCCTGGTTTGAGACAAATTAGGAGGGAACATCCGAAATGAACGTCCCTCTGGTAGAAGGCAGGTTTCAGTAGCCCCTCCCCCACCGGGTTCAGAAAGAAATTTTCTTGGAGGAAAATGAAAAAAACCTATTTATTTAACAAGCAGGGGGCACACAGGCACCAGCAAAAGAATGAATAATGTTAGATAATAAAACCTCTTGCTGTGGAGAAAAACCTGGGTAGGTTCAGAGTCCTTTGTAGGTGTGGCTCTGCCCTCTCCGGAGCTGGGGTTTGGCGTGGGCCTCTCCGGGCTGCGGTGTGGGCCTCCTGGTGATGGTGATCTGGACCGGAGTAGAGCTGGAACAGTTCCAGGAGAAGAAGAATATACCACTCTCCCAGGAAAAGTTCTTGCCTTGGCTAACAGGCTAGGTAGAAAGCAAAGAATTTTAGCTCTCTGTCTCTCTCCTGACAAAAGGAGCCGAAAGCTGGGGAAGGGCAGGAAGGTTCTTTCCTAGGCTCTGCTGCAGCGAGAATGCAGGGGAGTGTGTGTGTCCTTGAACACAAATCCGCTCTGAAGAATTCGCTCGGCTTCTCTCCCCCCTCTCCTAGACCCAGTTTAAAGGCACAGAGAGGCACAGGATTCATGTCTGGCATAGAGCAGGCGATAGGGGATACAGCATCACAAAGTCACCCCAAGACAGCATGTATCTGTAATGAATGTGAAAGGAGACAATTTCTGTGTGTGACAGACTTCAAGGCATCCATTGTAATGGGTGGTTAGGAGTCCTATATCGTCCTCTGTATTCTGGTGCTGAAACTGGATTTAGAACTCTCAGTTTCAGTTGTCCAAATTATGAGCCTCTCTTAGACTTTGTATTTGAAATTGACTGCTCTTTAATGTTCTGGCTGATCTGAATACAGAGTTCAAAGTACCTAAGTCTAGGAAGGGAAATAAAAATATTTTGGTTTGGCTGTTTAGATTTAAGGCTGTTTTTTTCCAGGTTGCTTTCTGCTATAGAGTCAGAAAGTGAAATCAGTCTTATAAGACCTAAATATTGGTAACCTGTTCTTATTTCATAAGGAATGATGAAATTCTGCAATCCTTCCTTATTATTTTGGCCTCTTGCAAGGATTGGCAATTTTTGCTTTGTTTATAGTAATCTTACCTGCAAAGCACTTACGAATTCTGTTCGCTTTCTGCATAACAAAAAAAAGTGTTACATTTCAGATTTCTTAAATAAAATAAGTAAATATCATATTTGTGCTGAAGCTGACTGTAAAAATTGTGTTTCTGGAAGTAGTGTGGGTATAACGTCCTATGTTTCCTAGCGCACTGCCCCCTGTGAGGAGTTGAGCCTATGCCCGAGTATGACTCTGCTGGAGACAAGAAAAGTGTGTCAGAAGAAACATTTACTGATCCAAATAAGACCTTCTTGTGAATTTCATCTGTAAAACAGACTGTCTAATCTAGGTATACTGATGAAAATTAAATTATAGAAGCACCTTTGACAGTCTTAATGAGAAAATATAATCAAAATGTCTCCTCTAGGAAGGGTTACAGCTTCTGTAAACTGAGCTCCCAACAGAGCAGTAAATTTTTGTATTCTTTGTCAGCTCCCTACATGCAAAATTCAGGTAAGGGTTTAATTATCTAGTGTCCTGTAAGGCAATCAGACACTATAAGGATGAATACTGTAGAAATGTCACAGGAAAATTAATAACTCTCAATGTGAAAGGTATTTTAATTGCACACAGTAGACCAAGCCCAGGTCACCCTGTGTGTGATGAGAACACACCGTGAGGCCACAGAGCTGCTTGCCCACGAGATCCCATCCCTCCTCTACCTTTGAAAAGAAAAATTCTAATGGGCCCCAAAAGGGAAGATAAAAAAACCAGAGCAAATTTATACCAAGCAAATTAGTGTTTCTCAGGCAATTCCTGATTTTCCAGTGCACTGCTGTTTCAGGGTTGTGTGTGGTGAGGAGCTGTGTGGATGGTTCAGTGCAACAGTAGCTTTCACTCCTGTGGCACAGTAAAACTAATATTTTTGTTGCCAATCCATCAATCAAGTTCAGACACTCTCAGTGCATGAGTGCATCTTTCTGAAGGATTTTACTTTTTTTTTTTTTTTTCAGGGTGCTTTAAGGCCGTTTGGAAGGTTTAAGTCGATAGGAGTTGAAATCAACCCAAAAGTGACTGATGGCAAGAAATGTCAGCAGGGAAATTGCTGAATTGAAAGTCAAAATAATCTGTGCTCTCTTCAACGCCTTCCTTGCCAAGCTCACAATTATTAAGACGGGAATTTAGCCCCGGATCTGATACCAGGCTGGTACACAAACAAGGTATTTAACTCTAAGAGTTAGAGTTGGTATTGGGTAAATTTTACCTGAATGTTTGGTCACCTAAAACTTTCTTCAAGTTTTACACTTTCAGTATTGAAAAGTGTAAATATGAACTATTTATCTGTTTCACAGCAACATAAACCCCCTTGGCAATATTTTGTATTTGTTAGCTTTGACTTTTACACTTTAAAGCTTCTTATACTTTGAACCAGGATTTCTGATGCTGTCACAAAATAAGAGGTAAATTTTTTTAATACCTACAGAGAACGTTTCCTGTTAGCACATTTTAGGAACTACAATTCAATGACAGTGTACTGTTGATTTTTATAGTTTTCACTCTTACTCCTAAATTTAGCTTGCAGTTTAATTGTTTTCATATATATATATTTTTAAATACCAACCATTGGTATACATCTTCTGAGCTGACTCTACAGATTTCTGATAGCACATTTTGAACACAGGACATTACCAGCCTCCTACTGTTGGTCAAACTGACACTATGCAGTATTTTGGAGGGTGCACACATCACACACAGGCATCACATTCCACTTGACTGCAACTGGTACGCTTCTTTGGACATGAATATTGTAAAATTGCAAATACAAAGCTGGTATTTCCATTTGTGGAGCAGCTTGAACTGGAATTGGAGGGCTGACCTCAATGCCATTTGGCATTCTTCCTCTCCCGAATAGATGAGAAGTTATTTTTTCCTTTGCTGTCTCAACAATTTGTCATGAAAAGGAAGCTAAACTGCAACTTGATGCCACCTTGTTAGAAGGTTTCTGCTCCTAATAAAAACTGGCTTCCTTCCAGTATGCATTAGCTATGTATAGATTACATTTGAGAGTAAACTTCAAGCTACAGTTTTCTGCTGCTTCACAGGAAGGAGCCGTCTCTCTACAAAATATTTCATTACGTACAAAATGATGTCCTTAGATCACTAAAATAATCTGGAGACTTTAAAGTGGCCTGCAATGCAAAGCAAACAATAGCAAAGATGCTGGTGTGTCACCCACTGTGAAGCTGGGAAGATCAACTGCTATTCATGCATTTCTGGAGATAAACTTCCTCCTCTTTTTACAGCCAGGTGAGCTCAGAGGAAACGGGTGAGCTCAGAGGAGATGAATGTTCCTCTGAGGACATGTCTGACACTTGTATTAGCAGGGAAAGAGAAAAGCAGATACAAGAGAGGTCTTTTGCCCATTTTTTGCCCATTCTAGAGGCTTCTGCCAGCTGAGCAGAAGGGGTGCTCTTCACACAAGCCGTTAGGGGAAGAGGTGCCAAGCCAGAAAGAGCCAACACTCAGGGTTTTGGCTGGAGTTCCTTGAAACAGGTCTTTCCACAGGGGAAGCTGCTGACTGTTGCTCTTTGGCATGCATCAGCCATGTTGTTCTGAAACTCTCGCTGCGCCTGCTACCACATTAATAAAGAAAACACCACACTGTATGCTGGTTTGTGTGGGTTCCGCATGATGGGAAGTACCAGCGGTGCAAGGATCCAATTTTGTCAAAACCATAAAGAAACGGAGCTTCAGTGACAATACACTGGTGAATGAGCTTATGCATCCACCTCCCAGTGGGACCTGTGACTGGCTGTTTAATTTGCTGGTCAATATTAACTATAGAGGACAAGTGATCTAAAAGACATGAGATTCCTAAAAGTTATGTAAAGATCAGCCTTTGCAGAGGAAAGCATACCTATGCTTATGCTGAAGAGAACACTGCTGAATGTTTTCATCCCCCATTAGAGAGGGAAACACCTAACTTTATCTTCTACAAACAAATCCATGTAAAATTAACCTTCACACTGTTTACAGAGCGCCTAAGCAAAATTTACATTTTAAATAAATCCCAGTAAATTTTGACCTTCCAGATGGTACTGAAATATTAGGAATACCGGGATCATCCTATATTTTCACACATCTTTCAAGTCTGTGTATATTTACCTAGCCCCAAACGGCGTGGAGCTCTGTGTGTGACAGCCCGTGGTGTGCAGGAGTTTCGGTGCAGTGCAGCACAAGCTCCTTGGTGCGAATGAGTGAGCACCCACATGTCGATGGAAGCGCTCTGCTGCTGCACTGCCTGGTGATTCCGCTGCACAGTTTGCTTCATCCTTTATGCATCTCCTGTCAATGTAAATCCTTAGCAGCACTGAGGACTTCTAATCCCCTTATTTGCGATTCAGCTTTGGCACAAAGACAAACATTCCAAGCCCCTGCTGACTAACTGTGATAAAAACCTAAATACAGTGAAACAAGAAGACATTATCAAGTGGGTTGATTTTATTTTTTTAAAGGAATCACTCTGTATAATCCTTATGCGTGGTGCTCTTCATGTTCATGGAAAGAAAAGAATTCGGTATCCATTCAGGTCACTTCAAATGCAGTTCTTCTCCCCTATATGTAATGATTATTTTTCATTCTACCCCGTACAGTTTTGCATCTGCTCCTGGTACCGGACAACCAGTCTAGACTGGCCAAATTAATCCGGGCAGAGGATAAGCTTGAAGGAATTACTTGTTTGCCTCAAAGAAAGATAATGAAAACAAGAAGTACTTGTTACCTGCCACTCCTCCACTGGATAAGAGACATTAGAAATGCTGTAAATGTTGTAAAACAAGTTCCTCCCTTCGTGAGGAGGAGAATTAATGAATCTTGGTGTCCTAAACACTCGGGTGATAAATCCTTTTCCCTGCTGTAAGACTCTCTTCACTATATAAACACCCTACACTTAATAACCTGATGGGTCAGTGCTTTCCACACTTCCACATCCCCTTTCTGTGTCCAAAACCTGCCTTAACTACTCCCAGCTCCAAGCCATCCTCAGCTCTACTCTCTGCTCCCTATTGTCGTGCTGTGCACTTGCCAGTTTGCAGTTTTGAGTGTCTGCCCAGTACCCACTTGCCTGATGTCCAGCCCCCTGCATCCCTTCGGCTGTGTGGTAGTCACACAGGGCAGGCAAGGGATGAGGTCCTTCTGCCTTCCTTTGCACAAGCCTTCACAGAATCACAGAATAAGCTGAGTTGGAAGGGACCCACAAGGATCATCAAGTCCAGTTTCTGGGCCTGCACTGGACCATCCCTAAGACTCACACCATGTGCCTGATGCAACTTCACGCCATTCCCACAGGTCCTGTGACTGTCATCAGAGAGAAGAGATCAGAGCCTGTCCTTCGTGTTCCCCTCACCAGGAAGTTTTAACTTCAATGACACCTCCCCTCAGTCTCTTCTCCAGGCTGAACACAACAAATGCCCTCAGCTGCTCCGCGTACATCTTCCCCTCAAGGCCCTTCACCATCCTTTTTGCCCTCCTTTGGATGCTCTCTAATGACTTAATATCTTTCCTATATTGTGGTGCCCAACACTGCCCCCAGGACTCAGAGCAGAGCACCAGTGCAGAGCAGAGCAGGACAACACCCTCCCAGGCCCAGCCGGCAATGCTGTGCCTGATGGGCCCTAATAGTTTGGAGAATGCCACCGTCACATACACAGAAAATGAGAATCTCTTCCACTGCTCAGGAGGGCTACAAATGTTGGGGTGTGCTTGTTAAAGGAGTGGGTGCCCCTCGACTTCAGGAGCCAAGAAGAGAGACAGAAGTCAGTGTGTTTCCACCTTTCCTGACTGAATGCCAGAGCTGCCTGCAGGGCTGTGATTGGGATGGGGACCTGCATGCCTCAGTGCACGTGGGGATGGGAGCGGAGGTGACAGTGAAGTGCCTCTCTCCCACCCTTCTCCCTCATCCCACCGGTAATTTGCATCTGAATAGGAGTTTGCTGAAACTGTGTGTATAATCTGAACTTCCTGCATGTTGAGGTATAGAGACAGATTTTTTTTACATAAGAAGGAGGCTTAGCCTCATCGATTTCATGTGGCTACATCAACTTACTCCAGCCAAAGATCTAATCTGCTCCTTTCAGTTGTGACTGCTTAAAATTAAGAACTTTTAACTTTTCATGTTGCGTAAATGGAAGAATTATAGTGAAGCGATCTCACAGTCAAAACATTTTTTATTAAATTTATTCTGCTAGAAGAGACCTCGTTCAGAAAATGGAGGTATATGGTATTCAAAATATTTGAAGAAATAGCTATTCCAGTGTTGTTTGCAGAAAAGCCTCTTGCAGATCCAGGGCAATTTTGATTATAGAACCACAACATTTAATGATACTCATCAAAGAGTTATTTTTTTAATCCACTCCAGGAACTACAGGGGACTTTTTATACTTCCATGTGAAAGCCATTCTCTCTCTACTACAAATTTATTTAATTGCAGTTCACACTACAAGCTGTTTTGTCCTGCTGTTTTTGTTCTGCTTTGGTGCCTGGCAATCTTGTTTATATTTAGGGACCTCTGGGACAACTGGATCTGTAGGAAATATCTGTTCCCATGTGTATTTGGATCTAAACCATTGCTCATAGTCCTCTCTCATCTATTGAATAGGTTAAAAGAACTTCAAAAGGTGCCCAAACAAATCAAGTTTGGGTTTTTTTGTACAGCTGTACAACTTTCAACAGGATTTGCACTTCCAGTGACCCCTTTTTTAGGAATTCAAAATTATTTTAATATTTCTAAACCACTAGGAAAAATTCATCACAGTCATTAGTTTAAATCCAATGAATATTCTTTAGAATAACTTCTGATCAGCAAGCCTGGTCTCTTCATTGTTTAGTATTTCCCTCATAGAGGTGTCCTGTGCAAATCTTAGCAGTGATGAGTCAATGCTTTCTTCTAAATTGTTCATTAGCTTGAAAAATGAAAACAAAACCCAGTCCATTAAAGAGCTTACAAGTACTGCCCACTTGATTTTCTCTTTGTACTTGTGTTTCAAAATAAATGCATTAGCAGGTGTGCAATTTATTTAATATGTTTCCTTTCTAGAGAAAACAATTTTTTTTTCAGGAATATCACTGATATTTAGTCGAATTATTTTATTAAGACACAGCAAATATTAGTGTTTCAGTAAAGTGCATAACATCCTACAAAAGCTGATTTAAATTATCTGCGAAAACATTGAAGCAAATCATATTAGACTGGCTGATAAGTATAGTATAACCACAAAGAATTTAATTAGAATTTCATCATTTGATGGTTAACTACCAGGATATGAGTAGCTGATGATCTGATTTGACTTTGTATTACCTTGAAAATTCTTTATCTACAGACAGCACCTTCCCAAAATAATCAGTGTATTGTTTAACAAGTTTCTTGCTTTGTATTCAAGGTAGAGAAATGCACTGAGTTTTGCTAGGATATATGAACATAAATAATACTGAAAGTTACAGAGAAAATCAGATTTTCCACAGATAAACAAACATACATATTTTATATATACATGCACAAGGAAAAGACCTGTTTATTGGATTAAATCTTGGTCTGAATATTTCTGAATATAGTTTGTGTCTTAAAGGGCAGCTGCACAAGAGATACCACAGATCAGTTTTTCCCTGTGCCATTCATTTTTTATAAATGATGTGACCAAGTGTGGTTGAAAGTGATTTCATGGTAAAAAAATAAAAACTACAGAAAAGTGCAAAAGTGCAAAGTGGTTTATACTGACACAGCTGTATCCATGCAGTGGTTCTTTCCACTGCACAGATATACAGGTTATACTTGTTTCAAGTCATAAAGCTGAAAAAGTTGAAAACTCATCTGATTTCCTCATATGCAGAAGCTTCAGTAGAGTTATTAATATTACAGGCTCAAACCTTAATGTAAGAAACCACATGGTGATTTGAAGAAGCTTTTAATTGAAATTTTTGTGAGCCAGGTTTAATAATGGATTTCCTTCTGTCTCAAACCTGTAACATCCTGGAATGGAAGGATGAAATACAGCTGATTTTACACTCTGGTTCTGTAAGAACCATTCAATCTTTGGATCTGAAAGCCAGGAAGTGTTTGTAAACATCAATAGTCTCTGGGGTTTTTTTATATTATTCTTGTAGTATAAAAACAGTGCGTCCCAAAACCTTCTGATTCTACTCCATTGCTGAAAGCCTACTTAATTTATTTAACATTTGTAACTTTAAAACAACCTATTTATGCAGTTCTGGAAGTAGCAAAGAGTGCTTTGCTGGCAAAAGGCTAAAATCTGCCATTATTCATGTCAGAGTCCGTCAGGGGTGCAGTTTAGTTGAAATTGATGGGACAATGAGAGGAAGGAAGATGTTGCCTTTAACAAGAGAAAGAGTATTTGTACACTGCTTTTTTTGAACAGGCAATGCCCACCTTTCTCACAAGAACTGAGTCTATGTCTACAAATAGCTTCTGTAAGAGGAACGGGACCTTTGGGATTTCTTCAGGAGTGTACACCTGTGCAATGTAATAAAAATTATGGCAGATTTCAATTAGAGTGAAAAATGCTTCCAACTGCTGACAGTACATGAAGTACTAACTAGTAAAACTTTGCCTTGGTATGTGACCCTTGCTAAAGCTGGACTTCAGCTGAGTGAGGATTGTACTGAACAGTTTTAATGGACAGCTTGAAGAAGTTTTTGATGAAAGATGGATATGAACACAGGGAGTTAACACTATTGTGCATGTTACAGGATAGAAGAATAATTCTCTGCCAAAATAGGGCCATTTGTGGGGACTTTTTTCTTCTGAAACAGAATAAATAAAAACAAAATGACAAATCATGAATCTGGGCCGCTGCATTTTGTACTTCCAGGATGTTTGTTATTTTACCTTGTTTACTCCCATTTTTATATACTAATCTTGTCTCAAATCAAGCAATATCTTTGATCTTGTGCTATGTACACAAAGCTTCCATCTTGTTGGAGGACTACATATTATTAAAATAACAATACACTCAATAGCCACACACACTATCTGATATTGCAGACATTCTCTACTGCCATTATTGGCTAGAAAATGTTGGATAAAGTGATTCCAAAAGAATTATATCATATGATGTGTTCAAGAGCAGAAACTCCAAGGGTCTGTGTGGATATCCATGCTGGCTCGAGATGGACTGCAGACACAGGTATATTTTGTCATGGGTACAGTTATGTTGTCTCCACACAGGATGATCTAGGATCCTGGGATATGTTCTTACAAATGTTTGAGGTCCTGATCAATCCAGCGCCAAAAGATTCTCTTCACACAAGTAAATGTTGCTTTTCAGTAGAGCTGGCATTTGAAGTGTTTCCTAGAAGTACATGACTTTTATTTCCTCTTGAGGTTCAAGTATAAATTTAATGTTATTTTACTGTCTCTTGTTTGTGACGGCAATTCCTACAGTTACACAACGGATTGCATTTTATTCAAGTGTTTTCCATTCTTACAAGTGAAATAAAACAGGATATACAGAATGTAAGACAAATAAATGTCTTTTAAAGGAATTTGATTTTTTTTCCATCTTGCTTAGTCAACACAATATAAGGCAAAATACATTAGAAAAGAAAAGGCGAGAGGGTTTGCCTTCAGATTGGTTGTGTCAAAGAGTGCATCTGGACTGCGTGCTAGGTTTTTGATTAAGGTGGACTCTAATGTCTTATTCTCTGTCTCAGAGGGGCCATTTGCAGAAAGAAACAATACTCTTTGCCTTCTCTGTCACTTACCTGGCACACTTCACAAGTTTAACTGTACGAAATTGTATTGTTTAAAGTATAGCGGAGAGGGTTGTTTAGCTTGTGGTACCTGGAGTTTCAACACACAACTGCAAAAATCTGCACAAAATAACTGTCTGCAATCATTGTTGTCAATGCCCTTGTTTCTGGGCTGTTCAAGTCTCTAGTCTGTTATGGGAAAATGCCTCAGCAGCATCCTTCCCAGAATGAAAACCAGCTTAGCACACATTTTAGGATGCATGTTTACACACATTGAACATGACTGCCTGGTCCCTTGCCCACAACACGGATATCACATTGTGAGGTGAAGAGCTGATCCAGTGAGTTGGTACCTCTCTGGAGGTGAATGAGGACCTCAGAAGCACAGAGAGTGAGCAGTAGGAGTGCATGAGGGACTGATGTGCTTGGGGATGTCTTCAATTATTTGAAGAACATAATAAATGCCTTAACCGGCCTGGTAGGAGTTCCAGCTACTCCTGTACTCTATCTCCAAAAATGGCATTAGGTGATATTGTTTAAGGAGATTATCAGAGCCCACCCTTTATCAACAGACCAAGACTTCCATGCTTCTCCCAGCACTCAGGATTAGGAAAGTTAAAAGGTTACATCTTTATTCATTCCCTTAAGCATTAGACTGTAAATTTGCCTAATCCCTCTAGGAGCTGTTAATAGCATCTCTTACCAAGCCTCATCTTGCTACATGCTCCAGAAGTTCCTTATATACTCTGTATACAACACTTTATGTGCTTTAAGTTGACATCCAACCATGTTCCCTTACTCTACTTCTCAGAGAGTTGATATATCAATCACTTTATCAACTGGTTGGTAAATCAACCACTTTCAGGGTTTAGTAAATCTCAGAAATACCTGCTTCATCCTTTTCCTCTGAAACTGGAAATCCCAGACTTAGTTGTTCTATGTACAGTTCCTTGCAGTTGATTCTACATTTCTTTGACCATTTTGATTGCTCTCCCATGTTCTTGTTTTATCATCACTAGGCCAATGTGTGGTAGGATAACCAAAAACACAGGTATTACTCATGATGTCATTCCACCAAGGCTTCATCTCAATACCACTCTTGGTGATACACAACAGTTTTGAGGCATTTATCTGCTGCTGCACAATAACTCCATGGTTTCAGATGGCTGTCAGTGATGATACCATAATAGTTTTCCTAAACTGCCATTTTTCAGTTAAAAACAGCATAATACTGGCATAATTTTGATTACTTTTTCTAAGAAATTTACCTTAATCTAGACTGAAGTTCACCTGAAATTTTTTTTACTCACTCACTCACTCACTTTTGTGAGGTCCTTCTGGACTTGCTATGAGGACAAATCTTACTGTTCAGAAGAGCTCTGTACCTCCTCTAAGTCTGAAGATTTCACTGTTCATCCCTTTCTACAGTGGTGACACACATCTCTTCTTTTCCCTAATATCAGGGCATATGAATGTGTTTCTTTCCCAGCTCCATTTTTGGGCTACATGTTAAAGTGGGCCAGCATCTAAGGCTGCACACAAGGTGTGTAACTGCTGTGGTTGCCCTCTTTCTCCAGTAGCCCACAGAGCAGATGCAACTGCAACTTGGCCAGCTGGAGCTGAGGAGCCAGAGAGATGCAGCACCCCTGATTCAGAAGTTACTTATGCAAGAGCAGGAACCAGCTGATCATGTTGGCAAAGTAGCATGAGGAGATAATGGGAACCCCTGACACACCTTATCTTGTGGGGTGTCTCCATTCCAGGGTAATATTTTTTCAACAATGGAAAGTTGGGGACTTTTTTACTCACCCCAATAAATAGGAAAAGTCAGATCATGTATGCAGTGTAGAACAAAACATACTCTTTGGGACCTTGCCTTCAAGGGAGTTTGACTTCATTCACTGGCTGTAGAGATTTCTTTTCCCATTTTGATAATTTACTAGGTCCCATAGGCCAATTATTTGGGATGAAATAAAGTTATCAGGAAAGGAGAATGTTCCTTTGAAGGAACATGATCTGATTTATAGGGTTTTCATAGGGGAGAGGGAGGAATTGTTTTCCATTCATTCTGTTCATTCTTTCCTGAAACTCTGGATTCCTGCTTCCTTTTAATTCCAAGAACAGGACATGTAAATTTATTTCTCAGTAAATCAGTGAAGGGTTGCCAGGTTTGCTGGCAGCATGAAAGAGGATTGATGGTGTGGGACAAGGAGAAGGGAGGAAAAAGGAAACTTTCCTGATTCCAAACAAAACCTATTTTAAATCAATTGTGTGAGGAACAGGAAAGGTTCAAAAGAAATGTTAAACCAAAAAGCAAGGAGATATTTACTATATCAATACAGTTAAAGGAGATTTCTCCTGGTGCTGGTCAGTAGGGAAGTTGCATCTCTCCTGCTTTCACCATTCATCCCCTCCAAACAAGACTGGTTGTGCTCTGCAACGACTGGAGTGTGACTCACCTCACTGCATGTTTTGAAATGAGCCCGTTATGCCACCCTGATTCCTCAGTGCTCAGAAAACCTAGACACAATTCAGGCAATTTTTAACATCAAACAAAGATCAGAGCAGCAGGAAGAAAGAGAGTAGTGCTAGGACTGACTTTGTCAAGCAATAGGGAGGGGTCAGGATTGGAATCAAAGTCAAAGCATTTACCATTATGCAAGAGTGTGCTCCTTACAGATGTTACAGAGATCAAAAACAAATATGTTGTAACCTTATTTTTTGTTATTTATCTGTCAAAACACAATGAGATACAGTTAAACAAGAGTTACAAAGAGTAAAGTAAAAATTGGGCATTTTATGCATGTAAGCCAAAAGTCATTAGATAACACAAATTTACAAACTTGTTCTGTATGTACTTGTAAGTTAGATATTTTCCACCTCTTGCTAATTCTGTGCTAGTAAAAATAAATTAAATTAAACATATTGCAAGATTTTTGCCTTATAGGATCTGGTAATGCAAACCATAATTTCACTCTGAACACCTGTTATTAGATTTCCAAACCTGTGTGTTGAACAGTGTGTTACTTGGGGTATATTTTATAAAAAGAAGGCAAATGGAATTAACTGTCATTGAAGGCAAAGTAAATTAACTGTCATTATGAACAAGAGCAAAGAATTAATATTTTGCCACGAGAAGAGAAAGACTATGGTCCTTCCCACTTACCTCTATACACATAACTGGTACGCCCACATCATCAGGCTGATCTCTTCAGGTTCCCTCCACAGATCAAGGTACTTTGAAGGGTCAGTTTAGGTGTGAGGTGGGCTACATCAATCTCTAGTAGTGACTAAGATCCTAATTTAGGCCTAATTCATCTGGGCTTTGGCAAAGAGGAGTCTTTGGGAGAGCACAAAAATACCCCACTGCTTTGAGTAGATCATGAAAATCATAATGATAACACACATTGTGCTGTCAAAGAAAAATGAGACATTAATCAAGTTAAGTGATAGACTGAAAAATACCTCTCTTTTGAAACAAATTGTGAAAAATAGGAGTTTTAGAGCCTAAGAAGCTGGAAAGAGATTTAGGGATGTGATGATCCTAATAGTAGCACAGAAAGTTATGTTATTAAGAAATACATCTGACATGAAAATAAGGCAGTCCATCTTGAACTGAAAAATATTCATACGAGGGACAGAAATCTTCAAAGATAGAAGTGCAACTCATTCCCTACACAGTCTCAAGTTTGACATCGTGGAGGGTAAGGCAGAGCCCTCGATCAGAGTCAGAGATCTGCTTCATTCGCTGATTTGTTGGTTGAATAAGGCCCTGGACATAACTGCAGGATGTGGATTTCTGTAGTCTGTCTTGAAAGGGACAGAAAGAAAGCAGATCAGTCTGTCCCAGAGCTACAGGCACAGTGTACCACTGTAATTATTAACTTGTATCTTCAATAAATTTTCCTGGTTGCTGTGGGTTACCACCTGTCAGTTGGCAATTTTACCAGCCAGGGAATAGAAACAGAGCCCCAGGCTTCAATTCTTTTAGCATTTTCTTCTTTCAGGTCTTGCTTTTATTATCCACTGTATGACCATAAACAGCTGACAACACCCAAACGGCCCTGCTGGCAGTTCTGTGGCTTTTCAGCATCAAGAAGAAAACACCCTGTCCTCTGCTTCTCCTATTCCCTGTGTGTGACCAGGCAGGTTCTGTTAATTCTGGTCATGTTGCAGCTCCCACCTTTGCCCAGTTGCCCTGCTGAATCTGCAAGCTCCCTGCTTTATCCAGTCAAGTATAGTCAATGCCCCTGTTTCCCATAGTCTTTGATGAATGTTTGATAAGAACATCTCTAACCCAACTCCACTAGCAGGTGGATCATGCTTCCAGCTCACAATGCAAAAGCCAAGGTGACAAACTCTACAGAAAGTGTTTCCCTTGCACAAAAACTTCTGCGTGCTTTCCGTCACGTCTTTTTGCCTGTTTTTTGCTGCCTTTTTGGCTGATTTTCTCTTTTAATTGTACTTTACTGAGTTTCAGCTCAGCCTCTGACCTTGTGATTTGCTTTACTGTTTCACTGGACACTTGCGTGATATGCAGCTTGTTGTTATCGCCCTGTTCATTTCCATACTCTATGAGCAATCATAGCATCTCTTTGAAAACATTGTCCAGCTGTTCAGAGGTTCATTTCAGACCACTTGAAATTTTTCCTTGTTTTTTTCTGGCTGCTTAGTGCTCTCTGTCCCAGCTCTTTCTATCACATAGAAAAAATTGACTTGGCAAATTTTGCTCAGATGTCTGGGAAGGTGAGCTGAAAGTAAGTGGAGACAAGGGGCTGCCCCCACTGGTATTGAGACCTGGACCTCTGAATGTCTCTGAAGGAGAAACACAAGAATGTTAGCACAATACCAGTATCAGAGCCTTAACTAAATATGTCATCCTGCCACAGAAAAGATTGGAAATTCTCACTGCAAATATAAGTATAGATCATTCTCTATTCCCTTCTACACCATTCCCAGACTCATCTACCAAAATAATAAAGGAGGACCCAGAAGATAACATTCCTCTTCCTTAGGACTGCAGTTTGCTCTGTGATTACATAGATTATGCAAATAAATCTTCGTGTGCAACTGTCTCCATGCAACCCTCCATTACCCTGAAACAATTGTATTCACCAGAAAATTTACAATTACCTGTAATTGCAGGAAGCATCTTAAATTTTCGAAGTGAGAGTGAGAACCAGCAGTAATTCCTGGATGCAGTTGCAAATATTCAGCTTCTTTACCTGGGTAATAGCTTCCAATAAAATCTGCTAACTGTTCTTCGATCTAGACATTTCTAAAATGCTTTGAATTCCATTACAATTTTTTCAAGAGCCACAATTCATAGTATGAGGAAAAAATGGAGATTAGTTTTTTTAAATGCCTGGTATAAATAAAACTCATCTCTTTAAGCTCAGACCTGTCACTGTAAAAACACTCAGCATAAAAATACCAAATACAAGAGAAAATGGAAGGACTGAGGCAAGTCTGTAGTCTGTAGTATACGTAGTTTAATTTTGTAAACTGGTATTTTCCTAAACCATACCTTCTCATAACTTCTGTGATGTCTTTCATTAGAAATTGACTTTCTATTCCACATTTCAAGGTGCTATCTGGGATCAAAAATATTGTGCGCTGAGCCAAGGGAAACCATTTATTTGGGTGTTTGTGCGATCAAACTACAGTCACCTGAACCAGCCTCTGCATCTCAGTCCTTGAGGGCTACTCTTTCACCCTGAAGGTGTGCAGGCAGACCAAGAAACTCCTCTGTTATAGAATCAGAGAATCATGAAGTTGGAAAAGTCCTCTAAGATCATGAAGTCCAACCATTAATGAAGTATCACCACGTTCACCACTAAACTCTAAGTTATTATGTTGTAGAAATCCAGCAATGTCACTCTGTGTGAGTGAGACATGAGGGAACTCTGACTCTCCTTGTCTCCATAGTAACATCCCCATCTTCATTTCCAAAGGCTGTTCCTCAAGGAGCTCAGTGTCACAGCAGCTTCTGAATTCTCCCAGGCTGTCTGAGATGAGCTAATTAAGAATCTACGAAGCACAATACAAAGAGAGCTGACGGGTGATGCTTGAGGAGGAGACATCTTTATTCACCAAAGAGGTGTGAAATGAGTATGAAAAAGGTTTCTAATGTAGCCTCAATCACCTTGTATAAAGTAAATTGATTAAACATTTGAATGTAGAGATAGTTGGGAGAAAAGCTGATGCATGTGGTCTTGCCATCACAGCATTGCACTGACACCAAGGCTGACGGTAGAAGACTTTTTTAGAAGTGTGTGGAACTATACTTGGCTCTACTCTACCTGCTCAACTGACTTGGAAAGGGAAGAATGTAATTCCTGATCCATAATTCCTTTTTAGCTTTTTTTAACAACAAAAATAAGTAGCCAATGAGCTGCTATTTGGGATGTTCTCTGAGGGTCAAGGCTAATGAGAAGCATGAGATGAGAGAGCAACACTTTTCAGCACCTTTCATGCGTTGGCTTCCCCTCACTCTAATTACAGGCAGAAGTCTCCATTCTACAAGTCATTTTCAGAGGCACTAGTACAGTTTGAATCATGCTTTTTTCCCAACAAATGGTTTTAAAACTGAATTCTTGTTAAAAAATAATTTATGTGGTTCTCAATAAAAAACTTATGATACAGTGTGGCTATGGAATACCTTTACTTATTCTGATGATTGTCAGAAAAATACTTTAACCCATATTATCGTTATCAGTGACAGATTTGTGTTGACAATGGTGCAGGCTACAAGCAGCTGCAGCTTCCTTCTAATACACATGATCAGAGACTGACAAGTTAATTTCCATCTTTTAAGTAATATGTAAAATTTAGTGTAGTAGAAGATCTAGGACTTGCTATTCATGTTCTCTCACAGAAAGGTTTATTCTTTAAATAAACCTGCATGCATGAACTAGAGGGTGATCCCTAAGTATGCTTTGGAATGGCTACTTTTAGTGCTTTCAGAATAATTCCCTAGCAATCCTACAGAGGAATTGATTGAGCTTTTAGAAATATTTGTTTGTGTCAGTGAGTGGTGCAGTCTGAGCTGCTGAATTTGCTCACTTTGTAGAGGATGTTCGTTTCCTAGGGTACCTCATGCCAGGCAGAAAAAGCATTAAATGTGCTTGGTCTGACTTGCTTGGGCTTTTCAAACCGAGATCTGGAATGAATGAGAAGCTACACTTATTTTTCTCATCTAAACTCTGAAAGGCTTTTCCTGATGGTATGCTTAGCTGTCCTTGCCTTTTCGGTACATTCCTGATCTTGTTGAGTCTCCTCCTTTTCCATACCTGCTCTGAGGGGTTGGTTTATGTGATGTGCCTTGCATGACAACCCTAGAAATGATCAGAAGGTACAGAAGAGCTGGTGAGAGAACCGAGCAGGTGAGACAAGGAATCGGACACAAGGAGGTTTCAGGTGGTAGGCTCCACTCTGCCCTGCTGTCATTTGCACCCTCTCTTATGCATGGTTCAGTCTGTCTGTGCCCCCTTTACTTTTACTCCCTGGAAAAGTCCTCCTAATCAGTCCTCCCTTATTTTTCCTTAAGATAATTCCCTCCTTAAACCCCTTTGCACTCCCTTTCTTTGCCTCCTCCTCCCCAAAATCCTGACCAGCTGTAGTATTGCTTGACTCTGCTTGCAGATAGCTCTTCTCCTACTTTCCATCTGAATGATTTTAAATGAAGATTATCTGGGGCAGTGATCTCCTTCAATTTGTGTCCATAAAGCACTCTGGGGACCTGTTCTTGAATAACACTAAACACAACAATGATAAATCTGACTGCTAATGATATAAGCAAAGGAGCAGGTTCGCTTTACTGCTGGAAGGCAGATCACAGACAGTTCACTCTTTTGCTATTGGAATTGCTGCCACAATCCCATTTTCTCTTGCAAAACACAGAACTAAAGATCAAAATTACATATTGAGTCTGGACTCCTTTTTATATCAGGAAAGCTAAGCCCTTTAGGGGAAAGTTGTGTCAGGGAAATTGCCCCAGAAAGGAGTAATAATAGAGTAATAGAATAATGATGTCAATGTACTAAGCAGATTTGTGAAGGAATTAAACAGTATGTGCTGATTTTTGTTCAGATATGTGTGTCTCTGTCTTGCTCTTGCAAATTAGAGCTGTGCTTTAACATCTGAGGGCAGATTTGGGAAACTCAGTTATACAGAAATCAAACTATTATGCAGCTTTTTCATCAGTTTCATACTGCATTTCTTGTTGCTAAGATTGGATAACTTGCCAATGCAGCAGAGAAATTAGTACTGTTCTAGAATATCATTGAGCATAAAGGTCTGGAAATATAGAGAGGTTATTACTCCCTAAATAATATCAAATAGATCTGCTAACATATAAGCACATTTCTTCTGAACTAAAAGGCTAAGCCTTCTGATCATAATCTTCCTTCAATGTTTTTAAAAATCCAAGAGAAAGTCTTCAGTAGTCCACCATGTTCCCCATGGATTAGCATAAATGGTTTGCTAGAAACTTCTAGCTTTAATGTCAGCTGCTTACTGTCATATTGTCATGTATTTATCATAAAAATCAGGATTAAGAAAGAAAAATAATAAGCAAAAAAAATAAGATAAGAACTTGTTTAAAATATGGTTTTTCATTTTCTTCAGCATTACTAAAAATCCCCTAAACAAACACTTACTTATTTTAAATGAACTAGATGAGATCTGATTTGTCACACCACAGAAACGAAACTCTTAGAACTGTATTCCAGATCCTTGAATAACAATGGTGTCGCATCAACTTAGGAAAAATAAGATAAATTCTTCTTTATTGTACAGATATATGACAAAATGTGGGTCTGATTTTTTTTTGTAATTCTAGGTGCTTTGAAGTATGAGCTTTCGTTGGATATTATTTTCCCTATTTTTCTCCTCTTATTTTCCTGTTTGCAAATTTCATCAGGGATAATTGTCATTGAAAACAAGTTAGAAGAAAGCATTCTATGATACAAACTAGGAACTTTTTACAAGCAGCTGTTAAACCTTCTGGTTTGTGCAGCAAATTGAGAGTTAGATTACGCTTCTTTCAGTCAAAAAAAGAAGAAAAAGAGAAAAGGTAGTTCTGCTGCTTTCACTGTTGCGGATTATTGTAGGAGGGAAATTAACTTCCCACCACACCTTCATTCCTTATTTTCTTAAGCTTTCCAGGCCTGATTCACTGCTGTATGACTTCAGTTTTAAGAGCTGTTACAATGGGTATGCACAGGAAGGAGTGCAGCTGGAGTAGCACCATGGAGAGTCAGACCTATTATCTTGGCAAGTGACTAATCCCACGCTCCACAGCACAGCCTTTAAAACATCACTTCTTATCCAGGAAATAACTTTCTGCTCAGCAGAACTGCTGGTCACCTGCACCTATATGCTCTTTGGGTTTTCTGAGACAGCTATACTGAGGTTTACTTAAATAAAACAGGTCCTGGAAATGCACAAATTCCAGAGGTAATAAGTTTACCCCTAGCAAAAGCTGGCCGTTTCAAGGAGTGAGCCCAAGTGGAATGGAGATAGGGAATCATCGGTGATCTGTGACCAAGACCAAGAATGGACTGACCAAACTATTGTGAAGAAGAGCTATTTGCATTTGTAGATGGAATGAGACAACATTTCTGCTGAAATTCAGTAGAGGAAGTAGAGGAAGATGCAAAGTCCTGCCCCTGTGAAGGAGGACACTGGCTGGTGGGCACAGCTGTGCTGCAGAGCCCCTGAGGGTCCTGATGAGCAGCAAGCTGAGCATGAGCCAGACCTGGCAGCAAAGGTGCCAACAGCTCCTGGAATGCATGAACAGAAACAGAATCAATGGATTGAAATGATCATCCACCTCTATTCAGCACTTGTTAGACCACGCTGCATTCAGCTTCGGCCTCCCAGAACAAGACATCCGTAGTCTACAGCAAGTTCAGTGGAAGATGATCAATATGGCAATGGCTGTGATGCCCTGGCAGAAGAGACTGAGGGACTTGGGTTTCTTCAGACTCCAGAAGGGACAGCTTCAGGGGACTGGACAGCAGCCTGCCTGTACCTAGAAGGAAGAGAAGACAGAGACAGGCTCTTCACGATGGTGCCTCACAGGAGGATGGTAGGCAATGGGATTAAGGTAAAAAAAGAGAGTTTCAGGCTGGGTAAAAGTAAAAACCTTTCTCTCTGTGAGGACAGCGGAGCAAGGGGACAGGCAGCTGGGGAAATTGTGCAGTCTCCACCTCTGAAGATTTTCAAGCTCAAACTAAACAAAGTTCTGAGCAGCCTGAGCTGACCTCAGAGCTGATCCAACTTTGACTAGGAGGTTGGACTAGAGACTTCCTGAAGTCCCTCCTTCCCTAAAGGACATATTCTTGATCCTATTAAAGCAACAGTGGTCAAGAGTAAAGAAGTACCATACCAATGGCTTCTAAAAGTGTTGAGACAGCAGTGTTTCTATGAGAGTAAAATAACTTCCTATTTGAACACAAAAACCTTTTTAATTTCCCCCTCCCCTACCCAGTATTAAGCTGTACAGTGACTTTTTGTGACTATAGCAGTGTTTAGGCCATACTGCAATTCACAGTAATGAAGTCTGAAATATTTGAGTACTACCAGTATCACATGACAGAATCAATGTCTGGGTCAGTATCCTATTTCTGATTCATCACTCTATTGAATTATTGCCATTTTATAGAGCTTTAGGAAAGAATGTCAAAGCTGCCAAATTCCATCATTTAAGAAAATCTGTTTCTGGTTTATAAGTTTATGCATTAGTTTATTATTTTTCTCCATCCAGATGGATTTTTCCCTTGCTTGCACACTTATAAGTGGTGGAAACAAAAATACCCATGATTCCAAATGTACTGATAAAGGTAGTCCAAATTATATTGGGAAAAGACATTTTGTTCCTTTTCCCCTAAGGAACAAATAACCTAACTTGTAGGACAAGAATCAATGTAACAATGGCTTTCTTTTTATGTTTATATGACCAAGTAGTTTCAGTTTTCAGCAGAACAAAATTCTGTAAAGACAGCTGGATTCCTTCTTACATTTATATGAAAAAAGTTAGTTGCATTTTCTTATAGAGTAAACAGCTGTAAAAATACTGATAGGACTTCAGAATGAATTCATTTATTTCTCCTGCCCTTTCCCAAATGAGAGTCCTTTTCTATTCTCATAGTTAAATAAATAAAGACTCAGGAGAGGGACAGAACATTGTTGCATTCACTGTAGCGGTTTAGGACTGGCTGAAGCTCTTCCCATGGCACTCGCATTAGTGTTCCCCTTTGTACAAACTGTGAGTTCATGCAGATTAGGGGGCAACTGGTGTCTGTGCTACTAACCTTTAAAAGCTTTGCTCCCCATGAATTTATTGCTCAGGAGAGGGGTAGGAAGTACTGGGTTGTAACTCTTTATAACTCCTACTGATTCCTTCCAGCGCCCTGGACAGTCACGGGAAGGGAACAATGATTGCTTTAGGAAAACTAATACTGCTGCTCCTGGCATTCAGAGACATCCTAGCTATGCTTTCCACTGACTTCACAGGGAATTTAAGATATTTTTTAGAGGGAAGATATTAAATCCTTACTTCTTCTCTACGTCCACCTCCAAAGCTAGTTCAGAACTTTAGGAAATTCTGGATCTCACCAATACTGCTTTTATTTAAAAGACCAGTACTTTATGGCATTCTGGAGTTTGTTTAGATCATTTTACTGATAGGATCTTCTAATTGTTATCTCAAAATGTTACTGAAATAGAATCAGGAGTTTTCAACTTTGACATCATGTTTTTAAGCCTTTGCTGAACGTCCATCCAAGGGAGTATTAGAAGTTGTTGGCTTAGCAGAGAAAAGCTTTAATAAAAGGTCAAACAAAACCATAGTGGAATCATTGATATGTTTTCAAGGGAACACTTAAGACAGACTCTTCCCTGGATGGGACAATAAAGGAGACCTAGGAACAAAGAGACCTTGATGTGGATTTAGTCTATTGAGCTGTGGGTTTTGAACAAACATTAACTTGACCTGAGAGAAATGCTAGGGACCATTGAGCGTCCCAGGTCAAACAGCAGTCTCTGTGCCTTTTAGTATGAGAAGCAAAAATGCATAATGGAAAACAAACAAACAAACAAAAATACTGGCTCCAAAAATTACCAGAGTAGATTTACTTATAGGGCATCACGCTTTTAGAGAGATCACAAACATTGAAATTGAGAAGGGCAAGTTCAGACTTTGAAACTGTGCTCAAGCAGCAATTCCGAAAAGACCTTAAGGTTAATCGTAGACAACCTCAATATGTTCTTGCAGCTGGGCAAAGTTACAAAAAATTCTATGAGTAACAAAAAAGCTACATTTCCTTGATTTCTGCAGAACAGTTTTTTAATTCAAGCCCAGACCTGAAAACAATCTTGTAGCCTTGCTCAAAGAGCAAACTGAGGTAAAGTCTGGAGGTTGCCAGAGAAGGGAATCTTCAAAAGAAAAGGAAGCTGAAGCAAGTCACATGAAAAGAAAATTAAGATATCCTCTCAACTGAGAGATGCTACACAGCTGCAATCCAGTAGGATTCAGCATCCGCATCATACATATGAGGGTTGCAGTTTGCTGTTTATAAAGGAAACGTTAAAAAACTTCCTGTAAATCTGATTTCAGTCCAATAGTCAAATACAAAAGCACCAAAAATGCAAAGTGCAATATTTTTCTCTACTGCCCAGTTGGTTAATTAACCAATGAAATACCTGCAAATGGGGGTAGTAAACTCACCATAAATTGAATCTCTTGTTTGATTCAATTCCTCTCAAAATATGTTGTAGGAAAAGTATAAAGATGTGTTTGCTGTAGAAATTCTCAGTGGTCTTCAATTGCTTGTTTTGTATAGATGCTCAGTTGAATGATCATTTTTGCCTCCCTGATTCTAAATTAAAAAAACCAAAACCCATAACATTTGGGAGTTAGGCTCTACACTTTAAAATGTGGTATGCTATCTAGGATAGAAAATATTTCACATTCTTGTTTTACTCTTGTGCTTAAATGAATTTAGTTCTCAGAAGTAACTGTAATTGAAGAAATCATTTGAAACATGCTTATTTTTCTATGCAAATGTGCCCTCTGCTTCCTAACACTGCTGCAGCAGCAGTAGGACTAAGAGGCTGTGGTTACTGTTTGCTCAGCAATCTGCACCTCCCAGACCACACTGACAGCTGGGATTGCAAACAGGATTGGCTCTATGCTGCCTAACATGTGGAGCAATGTACATTGTATTATTTACCTTTAAATCAAAACTATATTTGTATCTAGCTATCAAAGTGGGAAGGAAAATACTGGCTCCTATTTATTTCCAGCAATAAAATATAACTGGGCTATTTTTTAAATCAGCAGCAACTTATAAAAATTAAAATTAGAATGTCAAATGAGGCTAATATCCCATTCCATGAAATTTATCTAAGGTTTTATAGCTCTAATCAGTGGCCAAAACAGAAAGGCTGGTAAAAGCTGATTTGCCATCTGAGTACTTCAAATAGTTGCTTTGGCCTTTCAGTAGAGAATTGGAACAGCAGAGATCTGCCATAACTCTGATATTGCTATTTGGGTACTTCTCCATACTCTTTTGACCATTAGCACAGAAACAAGTACATTTTATAAGGTAGTTTTTCTACAGCTTTTAACTGTGAACATGATTATTTAACGCCAACAAGAATGCTTGCAGAAGGTGGCCTGTTATATGTTAAAAACAGATGTTAGGTAAGACTCTGAGCTAATTTTTTGGTCTTAGTATTCACTGATTTCAGAGAACTATTCCCACCTTGTGATTATGGTCAGAAACTTTCTCTTTCTTCTTGAAGGTGGATATATTTTAGCCTTAAGTTTGCAACAGAACTCTAAACATCTGCCTCAGGTGATAAACCTTGGACTTCACAAGAGACAGCCAAATCAGAGTTTTTCCATCTGAAATCCATACTGTGTGATGGATTTTGTGCAATGGATTTCACATCTGATGGATGTAAAAGGATGCTCGCTCTAATTGCATTACATGAAAGGATTTTAACCTTTTTGTCTAAATGTACTTTAATATAATATTGGTCAATGCAGAGACAGTGAAGGATATTTCAGGGAATGTCATTAATTGATCCAAGACTGACTAGAAAAAGAGCAAACATCAATAAAATATAAAGAGAGTAAAACTTGCAACAATTTCTGAGTGTAAATTGTAATATAATGATTACTAGCGTTAAATGAAAATTCAATAATATGCCACTAGAAATGTGAAACATTTTTAGCAGTGAGGGTGAACTCTGGGAAAATTTACTAGGTACGCACTGGATTCTACCCCTCAGAGCCTTTAATCAACCACAGCTATCTCTCCTGAAGGGTTTGGAGCTTGATAAAGATGCTTGTGACTGTGATTCTGTGACCTGTAAGGCAAAGGAGACCAGAGTGGAGTATTATACTGATCTCAGCTGTTCCTAAAATACTTTCAGCCCTTCCACATCTAAGTTACCTTCAGTATTATAAAATTAGAAAATCATATATTTCACGGAGCTATGGCAACATGGAGTTATTTTGCAAACTTACTTAAGAGAAATGTAGTATGCTATGCAGAAAGCTTAGGGAAATCTTACAGACTGAAGAATATTTTCCATTCACATCCACCGCTATTTTTAGAAAGTTACATACTGATAAAATGGCAGAATATAAGTGAGAGAGGAGAAGCTCACGGATGCATACCATGTGCTTGTGATTTAACAGATAAAAGAAACTATGATGAAAACTAGAAAAACCTCAATTGAGAGACTCAGATTACAACCTGAAACATTATTTCTTTCCCATATGTCCACATACAGCATCAATTGAGGAAGAACAAATTAAAGTTTTACGAATACTGCACAGTTCCTGTTAGATGCTGTGTGGACCCATGAACTCAAGGAACTCTAGGATCCATAATACTCTAGGAACCAGCTAGACAGCATTTCAGCTTCTTTTTCAAAGGAAGTATGAATAATAGCTAGGTCTATTTAATTGTGTTGCAGAAAGAGCATAAGGTGGTCTCTGTGCTGAAAAATTTACTCAGGTGTGGCTGTGAGAGGCATGGAGGATCAGACTAGGTCAGGTGCATCTAGACCGCAGGAAAGGAGTGCCTTAGGACATTCCTAAGCACCTCTCTCTCTCCAGTTATCTCAGCTGGGCGCCCTTCAGTCCCTGGGGCTATCCCAGTTCCTGTCCCTAGGGTTGGTTGGGACCGGGTTGTGTGCAAGACTCATCCTGGTGCTGGATCTCTGGGAACACGGAGATAAGAGACAGAGATACTGAAGTTTAATAAACAATAAACTAGTAATTTAAGAGGAAATATGCAATCTAAGCACCTCTGAAGTTTAGGGTTATTTTGCAAGCCAAATAGATGCCAGGGAAGGAGAGGTGGGAATAGGCACAAGAGGTAGTTTGTTTTGCTGGCCAGGTGTCCACATCCTGCCTTTGTGGGGAGTCTGCACTCCTTCCTGAAACCAGAAACAAAGGCAACAAATAACCACAGCATGGCTATTCTTTCCAGGAAAACACCAATACTGACCTATGCCACTCACAGAGTGTGTCACAGAGTGACATTTTTCTGCATTCCAATATCTTTGATTTCTCTTGCTGTATCACACTCAAGTAACTGAGCATCAACGTACATTGGTTTCCATCAAAGCATGGAAATATTCATTACCAGTGTCACCTTTAAAAAGACTCTTCTCCTTTGACTTTTCAGTTCTAGGAATTTCTAATTCTACTGAATAGTGAAGCCATGTACCTTAGAAAGTTAGTGTTTTCTTGGAATATTAGTATCACTTTCTCTCACTTACTTTTCAGTGTTCTGTAAGTAATAAGTGGTGTGACCCTTGTATTCTCCGAAGAAAACCAGCTTTTCATCTCTCCTTTTACTTTATCGATACCAATAACATTTTATTTCATCTGATCAGACTGATTAACACTTCTAATTAAATTCAGAGATGTTGTTCTCAGTCTGAATTTACATTTGAACTTTCCAACCTGTTTTGGATGCAAAAAAAGAATTTATGCACAAAAGCCTGTGATTTTTTTCCCACCTACAGGAGTTGGTCTAATGAAAAATACGAACTCTCTCTGTAAAACTTGTATTTTAATTTGGATGTGCTGTAAATTCACATTATAAAGTTTATCCTGCAACGGGCGTCCCTGGGTTTCTCAAGGGAGATTGCATCATTAGACCTCAAACTTGAGACTTCTTATCTGCTTTATTAGTAGACAAATGATCATTTTTCTGCACTGAAATGACATCAGTTGCTACAATGACAGCTAGTACTTGAGAGCATAAACACAACTTATGGCTGGGTAGCTCCTGGGTTTCTGACATACAAATGGACTGCCTCAAAAAGATCTGAAGTTACCGACATATTTTATGTTGCTGTTGCTGCCAATTCTACTACAATTAGTACTACTCCTACAACATGCTCTTGTGACCTGCAGAAAAACTGGCAAGAGGTTTTATGTGTTCATGTATTTTACAGAAAAATGTTGCGGTCTAAAGTGCCTTCAGTGAAAACAGATTAGATTTTGGACTTATAATCATATACTTGAAAAAATTCTGCATATTTTCTCTAAATATGTAATATCTTACAGCTTCAAAAGAAAGTCACTGAAAACACTAGAAACATTTATGTCATAAGGAGTGATTGTGGGAGTAGATACATAGCAATTTAGATACAGTAGATATGCAACAATTTGCCTATATCTCCCTGAATTTTTCATTTTCTACTTGAAAAGAGGTGTTCAAAATTACAGCACAGACCTTCTGTTTTTCTGGTAGCATTTTGTTCTGTACTGACAAGTCACCACTTTCCCTCATTCCCCCTTATTGGTATGGCTTAGAACAGCAACCAAGGAAAAGTAATTCTTAAAACAAACAGGAATATTTTTGGCACTTCACAATGAAAGATATTTTGTTTTAAATTAAGGCTGCAAATTTAACAAATAAAGTTTGTAGATCTCAGACTTTAGGCAAGGGTTGTGAGAACTTTTAATGTATTAATACAGAAGTACATGGCTGGAGTAGCAAGGAAGGAAGGTGAGGAATGTATTTTCAGCTTCAACCTCTGCGCACAATTAATCATTTTGAATCTAAAAAAAAAAACATTTTAAGTAAGCAAGAGCTGTACAACTAAGTGGTCTTTGGAATGAATTGATGGCCACTAGCGCAAACTTTATTGCAGTCTACATAGTGCAGGAGAGAGGCAACAACATTTTGCAAAAAAATATTAATTCTGACTGATAGACTC
This sequence comes from Ifrita kowaldi, assembly GCA_013398055.1. Taxonomy (NCBI): domain Eukaryota; kingdom Metazoa; phylum Chordata; class Aves; order Passeriformes; family Cinclosomatidae; genus Ifrita; species Ifrita kowaldi. Next base: position 162,933 of record VZRS01013544.1, read on the forward strand.
CTGATGAACTCTATGTAGTTCATCTGAACTGTGTATTTTTCACAGTCTAAATTTTTACACTAACCTGAATTTTAAGAACAATTTTTGGATTAAGATTCACTTCCTCCCAACTGCTCTTAGAATCTACAAGACCTTTTGGACTTCGGAGCTTGCAGACCTCTGATCTCTGACTACATTTGTCAGCAAGCTGGGGGCTCTTGTGTGTTTCTCATGAGTTACAATGCACAAGCTGATGTTCTGGGGACTCCTTGTTTAAAAGAATGATTCTTAGCAGGTATTACCTTTTTGGGTAGTGTGGAGTGCAAAGAAAACCCAAACCTCCCTATATTGTCAGTGTAACCTCATGAGCACATAGGCTATAATGAACAGCAAAGTCATAACTTTCCCCTGATATTAATGTAAAAATTGCTTTTTAATATTTAAAATGTCCTTGGGGTGATTTTCAAATTTAATTGAGTGTATGATATAGAGGAACCATTTTTTTGCATGATTAATTGCTGTTTTTTTAAATATTATCATGTGCCTCCCATTGGACAGATTTCCACATGCACAGTAACTTTTTCTAATGCAAGGGTTTAAGACTGACATTAGCTGGGTCCCTGCCATTGTGACCCTTTCTAAATCAACAGTATGTAGCAGCTGGAAATACAAAAAAATGAGCAATCACAGTTTTATATATTCTGTGAATAACATTTGTCTTATTACAGAGAGTACAACCTCACTCATCTGCCCTGATACAATGTGTCCCTTTGTTTCTCCAGTTTGTTTCATGGTGGGTTGAATTAGTGCCACTCTCTGGAATGGATTATGATGTTTATCAAAAAGGAAACTGTTTGCATTTGATCACTTCTTGGCTTTAGCTTACTTCTCCCCTTAAACAACCCTCACTAACAGCAAGATTTAAAGTAAAATAACCATCCTCTTCCACCCTGGTGATTTGTTTTTAGACTAAATAATTAATTGCAACACAGATTCTATTTCACAGCTGCTGCCATCGGTCTTTTTTTACTTTTCACATAACAAATGGTATTTTTGAGAAATGGTTTACATAATGGATAGTCACTCCCAGATTTCTTCAGCCGAGCAGTATGAATTATGTATAAATAAATGCAGAATGCATACATTTTAAAAGGAGTCAGGACTTTCCACAATAACGCTCCTCCTCAGCAGGGAACAAACACCTCCAGCTCCTCACCCGCATCTTCTAGGGAGCAAACCTTTCCCCTTTGCTTCTTCCTTCTCTCCTGGCATAAGACCAGCCAAACTTGCAATCTCTCTGAGGAAGGCACAGCAACTGCTGCTCTCACCTGGAAGAAAAGTAAGGCATGATGGTGTCAGCAGGAGCCCTGCTGACAGCCTTGATAACAGCTCAGGGGGTTTGTGTAATAAGCACAAGTGTTCTGCACAGCAGAAATGCACATGTGAGAGAAGGCGTAAGATTTGCTAATGGTGTAATAAGCATAATTAACCCTGCAACATGTTAATATACAATTTGAAATGCTTGCTGACTAGATAACAACAATGTTTTGGCATTGAGTGTCCTTGAAGGCAGATTATGTTTTTTAAGGTAGTTAGGAAAACTGATGTTTGATAACTCTGTGACAGCTGACACTGTAACAGTGGAGTGATGTAAATTCAGTGTTAACAAGCACTCAATATTTTGAAAAAGATCTAATTTGCAATTATTACTTACAGGAGCACATGTACGTCACTTGGGTTAAGGGTAACCACATGCTTTGAGATGTAACTGCAGAAGCTGTTCCCATAGGCAAGGGCTCTGTGGTCTGTCCCTTGCTTTCTTGTGTACAAGCCAGAGAAACTGAGTGTATTTTGTTAAAAAGCTTGCTTGATTTTAGTAAAAAACCCCATTTAATATGTATCAGGTTGTTTCTACTGTGAATACAAACACTTCATTTCATAGTTTCCATGTGGCTGGTTGTCCCTGTTGTCTCCTCCTGCTCTAGCAAACTGGGTGCAATTACTAATAAACCCCCAAAACAGACTACTGAAACTAGGACTGGGATTAGGACAGAGAAACAACAGACCATACACATTTTCAACAACTCCCAATACCTCTTTTAACTTCCTATAAACCATTATCACCGAGCACAGCAAAATAGATATCAGGATTCATGACCCTGCACAGAAGAAGCTACTTACCAGGGACAAAATAGGAGCTATCCATGGATGGGCAAACAGTCCTAGGGACCAGAAAGACCATAGTACCTCAAACCAGAGAGACATTATGAACTCAACCAACATGGTAACAACTTTACCCAAATACAACATAATTAAAACCAAAAGGTGATTAGTACAGGAGTTTTTTTCACTTTCCTTCAGGCCTCACATTGGGTGCCAATAATTATTTGTCCCAGTTTGAGACAAATTCAGAGAAATGTCCAAAATGAACGCTCTCTGACAGAAGGCAGGTTACAGCTACCCCTCCCCCGCCAGGTTAGGAAAGAATTTTTCTCAGAGGCAAATGAAAAAAACCCTATTTGTTTAACAAGTAAAGTGCACACAGTCACGGAAAAAAGAATAATGCTAAATAATAAAACCTCTCGCTGTGGAGAACCTGGGTAGATTTCAGAGTCCTTTGTAGGTGTGTCTCTCGTCTCTGGAGCTGTAACATGGGGCCCTCCAGGTGATGGTGTAGCAGACTAGCTGAAGAGCTGAAAAGCAAAGGAGTCTAACTCTCCATCTCTCTCCTGAGAAAAGGAATTGAGAGCTGGGCAAAGCAGGAAGGTGCTTTCCTCCTCTCTGCAGCAGCAGGAATGCAGGGGAGTGTATGTGTCCTTGAAGTACAAAACCCCTCAGCTGTTCTTTTTCTTCCCTTTCTCTTGGACCCAGCTCAAAGACACAGAAAGGCACAGGATTCATGTCTGGTATAGGGCAGATGATAGGGAATACAGTATCATACAGTCACCCCAGGACACTGGTCAGCAGGGTGAGTGCCCAGGTAAAGAATGGCTCTTTGTCCAGAGTGTCTTTAACTACCAGTCATGGGCAGACAATCATGGAGTCATCCAGGAAAAGACCTGTAAGATCCTTGAGTCCAGCCACTAACCAGCACTGGCAGGTTCACCCCTGAGCCATGTCCCTAAGCACTGTATTGTATCTATGGTTATATGATATGACTCTGTGTCTACATGTTTTTTAAACACTCCGAATTACAGTAATTCCACCACTTCTCTGGGCAGTCTGTTCCAATATCTGACCATCCTTTCAGCAAAGAATCTTTTCCTAATATTCAATCTAAACCACTCCTGGTAGTACTGGGGATGATTTCCTCTTGCCTTATCACTCGTTACCTGGGAGAAGAGACCAGTCACCATCTGCATTCCTTTCAGGTAGTTTCCCAACAATTAGCTTGCCTGGTGGGAAGGATTTTCAGAATCTTCTGAATTAATTTATTATTTCAGATGGGACAACCAAAACTTGAGACTGTCAAAATCTCTTGTGCCCAGTCTCCAGAAAGTCTGAACCCTGTATACACGTCTAGAACCATCTGCAGAAACTGAAGCTGATAAATCAATTTCCATGAAAGCAAATAAGCAGTTACCATGCTGGAGGAAACCCACATTTCATCCTGATGAATTATGTGCTAACAGACCAACATCTGCAAAACAGTATTAGTACAGATGAAAACCACAGTTAACCAGAAACAACAATAAATTACAGAAAAGCTTATGCAAATAAATTTGAATGAGCTTGGCTGTACCTGCATGTTTTTCCTGAAGTTGTAACACTAAAATATTAAACTTCCAGTTTCCATAGCAATGTGTCAGTGGTGCTCACAGAAAGTAAAAAAAGACCATAATTTTCTCTCAGTAAAACAAATTCCCAAGGAAATAAGAACAGGCAGAGGAAAAGAGAAACATCTTGAAAGTAGTCATTATTTAAGGATGGAAGAACTTCACAAGTTTTAGGGGACTGGTTTGAATAAACACCTTAACATCTGGTGTCTCATTTGCATCTTATGCAAACCAACACAGCTCTCAGATGTCAGTATCAACACAGGTTTCCATCATCATGTTTATTCTTCTTAGCAGTATCGTAGTCTGGAATATTTTTGGGCTCTCCCATGCAAAGGAGGGATAAGGAAGTCAAAGCAAGTCCAGCAGAAGGTCTCTGACACTTCTGGGGAGTTGGGGCACATGGTGTGTGAGGAGAGACAGGACTCTGGGATTTTCCCTCCTGGAGAAGGGAAGGCTGAGGGGGGCAGTGGGGGAATGTGACACTTCGTTGATGAGGGGCTCTAAGGAGAAGCAGCCAGGCTCTTCTCAGAGGTGCACAAGGGTCTTATGCTGCAACAAGGAAATTCTGGTGGATATGTGAGAAAAAATCCAAATCACCCTTGAATGTGTGTGCCTGAGAGTCTGTGGAACTTCTGGGTATTCAGGACTCAGGGTGGCCAGGCCCTTGATCTAACTTCAAACTGTGCAGGATGCTGGACTGGATGTAGAGGCCCTTTCCAACCTATGCCGCTCTGTAACACTCTGTAACTTTATTCCTGAGGTGATTTAACAGATATTTCCATCTTCCTCATCTTTCTGTCACAAGACTCAGTGGAAAGACCCAGCAATGGCAAAGATGGCCAAAGTACCCCTGCACATCAGGGGCAGGACAATGGCATCTTATCCTTCCCATCTGGCTCCATGCAGTTCTTGCAAAAGGGCAGTTCTCCAGATTCTTTCTCTTCTCCTTGTTTATAACCCAATCACCTCTTGTGGATGACAGATGGTGACAGCCAGATGACACCTGCAGAAGTTAAGGTACCTAACATCATTTGACCATGTTGCTGACCCAGCAAGACCCCAGCTGATGTAAGTTAACTCTGGAGTTTTCATTGCAAAGCCTGGAACTGCTTCCTACTTCTCAAGTCCTCCTTTAGAGTGTAAATCAGATGAGAATCATTGCCTCAGGAGAGAGGCTTTTACCTTGTAGTGCCAGTGCCTGGGTGCATGCAGGGGCTGTGCAGATGAGTAGCACTATTAAGAAGGAGTGAATGCATTAATGAACTCAAATGATTAATCTCACTGCAGGTGTTGGATTGTCTGGCTGCTGCAGACATCATGACACTCAGTGTCTGAACACAGCGAAAACATCATCTTACAGGACATAGGACAAAAAAGAAAGCAGAGGGCTTCTCATAGGCCATTTTCTGACTTTCCAATAGCATATTTTCAGTGCAGCTCGTTTGTAATGACCAAATCACTTTTTTTTTTAATGCGAGCTATTACTACGATGCTCATTCAACGCTTAAAATCTGCTATTTCAGCTCTGTTATACAACACTGGCTTAAATAAAAAGAAAGCTGAAAACCAGAAAAAAAAATCCACCTAATATCTCCCTTGTCCTGAGCTAAAATTATGTATTATCCTTTGAAATTTGCAGGTTCAACGTAACTTGAGTTTCTCTGTTATTGAAGTATGTATTCTGGCTTGGGAATGGTACAGGAACAGAAGGACTGAGAGCCCTTCCTTAATCTGAGGGTAGTAGGAACAGCCCTTGCTCCAGCAACACAGTATCACTCAACTTGCTGCTGCAGTTTGCAATAAATGTATCAGGTGTCTTTAACAGTCTTTAATTTTTTTTCAGAAGTGTATATTTGCTACAGGTAAAGGTGACTTGAAGAAGTGTCTCTTTGAGTAAATATTTGCCTATATTTTCCAGCAATGCCAGATGTTTCAGAAAGAGCTTCTGCCTCTGCCTGTGGGAAATCCAGGTGTCATTACAATATGAATATCACCAAATTATTCTCTTCAATGAGTATGATGAAACTCTGGCTTTTAAGTGTGTAATAAGATAAAACTGATTATCTATCACTGTTTGTCTATCAGTGTGGAATTTCTTCATATCTGAGAGTGAAACTATCCAGAACTGGGTATGAACCTCAGAACATTTTTATAGTTGTAACTTGTTCCTCTCCTGGAAAGAGAAGCTGGCCCTGAGGCTCAAAAACAAGATAACATGGGTGCTTTGCAAAAGAAGAGCCAGCTCTTGTACTAAACGAAGATAAACCAGTCACAATCATTCTGTGAAATGCAGCCTTTGGTAGGGACAGGATATCTGCAAAATATTTATAACAAATTGAACTTAGAAAATTAAATGAACTCTCCAGAACAAACTTGCTAAATCTAAACAAGGCAACACATGACAGCTGAAATAAACTCTCAAGTGCAGAAGAACTGGTAGAGTTGCCTTGGTAAGCTGAGCTTTCCCAAACTGGATGATCTTTTACTTCTTAAGAGCCCTCATTGGTTTCTGTGGGATGGCTCCTAGAGTGCCCACAACACAGGTGTTGGAATCCGGCCTTCTTCAAGAGAAGTTTGGGAAGTGTTCAAACTGGTAGGGGGAAACCCTTTACATGACACTGAGAAAATTTAAAATAGGTGAAAAACAAGCAAGATCACTCCTTTAGGAGCTGCAGCAGCAGTTGTGTACTCTGCAAGTACCACAGACTTAACATGAACAGCAAAAGACACTGAGAAGTGTCTGAGAACTAGCACCAGTACCTCAGGCTAGATGTGTGATTGTAAGATGTGATAGAAAGAGGACTCTTTCCTTTCTGTGAGTGAAAAGAAAAGTTATAAGAGGAAGGAAGAAGATGAAAGTAAAGCAAAAGGAGAAAACTACAAGAGAAGCAAGAATGAGAGAAGCAAGGGGGGGAAATATTGATATGAAGAGAACAACTGAACCAACGGCAAAATTCTCTTATCCTTCCTGGTCTACATCTTATCTGAAAATGTGTTCTTTGACTTGCCTTATTAAATCTTCTTCTGTAAGGCAGCATGCTCTCCATTTGTGTCTACCAGCAAGGTTGCAGACCAGAACCTTCAATGGCAAAGAGAAGGCATCTCAGGGGTCATTTATTTGGGGTTTTCCAAACAAGCTGAAAGACCGCAGGCTCAAACTGCCAGTACATAACACTTTGTAACACAGTTTGGTGTAGAGGCAGGAGTCTGGGCCCAGGGTTAAAATGCTCCTTGCTTGTCATGGGGCAGCTGTGGCTGCATCCTCCCTGTGTGCGGTGCAGCAAGCAGTGCCCTCAGCACTTTGCCTGCTTTCTTCACTGTAACTTTAACAATATTATCTTTTTCTAAAACAAGAAAGCTCAGGAAGAGATCAATTATGTATTTATTTCAATAATAAAATTGCAATCCAGATAATTGTATTTTGTCTAATCTGCAGTGGCATATTAAACAGTGGCAGTGATCATTAGGGAAAAAAATCCACTTGATGTTGAATTCAAAACAAAAATTTAGTTACTAATCTCTGCACCTGCGTCTCAAATTTTATTCACACTCAGCTGAAAATGTTCAGTCATTATGATATTTATAAAGGACGAGCTGTTCTTGAATGATTTCTCTAATATATTTGCTTAATAAAGGCTTGTTCAATGCCTACATAAACTACACACTGCCTGAAAGGTGGAAAACACCACTCTTCCAGGCTCCAGGAAGTGGAGTGTGTGCTTGCCTCCAAGTTTGTGGCTTGGCAACATCAAACAGATTTGTCCTGTAAAGTGATGCTCTGCTGAATTTTGGCCTGGCACAGGGTACATCTCTTGCCCTGCTCACTGACCAGATCTTGACATTTTTGTTTCTAATGCCTTTTAGCTTGGAAGACTAACACACGGAGATGATGCTGGAAGTGGGTTGCACGCCTGAAGCCTGGTCTCTGGCGGACTGTGTGGACCTTGTCAGCAGCGTGTCATGGCTCATCAGCCTGAGGGTAGCAGGAGCCCCACATGGGCATGTGGAGGAAGCAAAGGTCAAGGGATCATCTCCACGGGAATAATGTAAATCATGTGGCTGTGACACTGATCAGCTCCATGGGAATAATGTAAATCACGTGGCTGTGACACTGATACACAGTGGGTAAATTCCAAGCTGCATGTTCTGTTTGTCATGACAGCTGGAAAGAGTTACTGCAAACTGAATCCAGCACAACCCTACTCCTCTGGCTGTCAATGGGAAAGGCTTTATTGATCACATAAGTGTAAAACAGTGCCGAGGAGTAACTAGCATAGGAGGAAGGAAAGGCTGCCTGGGACAGTTGGAGTGGCTGCCTTTCTGAGCTCTTTAGCCAGTCCTTAATGTGGACACTCTTTGATCAGCTGATTGCACAGGGAAGAAAGCATGAAGGTCTCCCACAGCTGGGGAAAGCAAAAGAGGGCAGAGCTACGCTTTTCCCTGACTCATATGGGTAGAAGAGTTAAAATCTGAATTCTTATACAGCCCAAAGCACAATTCACAAAACTTCTAAGTAACTTGATATAATCACGTTTTTTGACTTCTTTATAGCTATTTTTTCCCCTTATATTTTTGTTTAAGTTCATCAAGCCAGGTGTAAAGAAAAGGGACTGCTGATGAGTAGACTATATTTAAGCATCATGAGAACCAGACTTCAGCTCCTAATGCTGCTGTGGCTACCCAGCCCCTCTGTCCCAGTCTCTTCCCTTCCTCTCCTTCCTGTCTTCCTAGGTATGGCCCCAACAACCTGTGCAAGTGTGGGAGTTTTTGATCTTGGGCACATTTGAGGAAGAGGGGACATGGCCCTCTGTTCTCAGAGCAGACGGAGAGGCTGATTACAGCAAGGAACAGGATCAGGTGTTTTAACATGTGACTTTGGCACGGGACTCTGCCATAAAACCCAAGCAGGAAACACTGAAGACTTGTTTCTTTTCAAGTGATGCAGGCAGGCGGGAATCTGACTTTAAAACAAGATTCTTCAGATTGTCAAATCTCTGTTTCAAAAACATTTTCTGCATCCCCCTTTGCTGCACTGGTGGAGTGGGCTGCAAAGTGGGTGCTGTGCCCTGGAGCTGAGGCGCTCGCAGTCCTCATCACTAGGGACTGCCCAATTCTGTCATTTGCTTGTATACACAGAGGACATGGGAGTTCTGTGTAGAAAGGAGTAGAAGTTTGGCTCTCTTTGCCTTTAAAAGCCTTCTACCTTTTTTGTTTATTTGTCTCGAAACCTTTTGCTTCTCGTACAAGAGCTGCGCCAAACTTTTCCCACTTATTAGCTTTGCCTAACCATTTTGAAAACTGCTCTGTAGATTTTATCTGTTGCAGTGAATTACATTCCTCAATTATTAATTTCTGCCATCAATCACACTTTGTCTTTTCCACAGCTGAAGAAGTATCTTGTCACTTCTTGTATGGAATAGTACAGCAATTAAATTTAATTTATACTGTTATATATTGCATTCAGTTAAATGTAATACAGAGGGTATAATTTTCACTTCTCAAAGCTTTAGGCATAAAATCAGATACATTTTCATTGGTAAATGATAGGTTAAGCAGAACCTCCACAACACCAGGTGTAAAAAAAAGCAGACATCATGATTCCTCTCACTGATTTGTGACAGCCGAGATACTGAAGCGTAGAGATACTGTTGGGTAATTCTCATGAAAATTTAAAATTATTGCACATTATACTCTCACTTTATCACTCACCACAATAATTGTGCTGGAATAAAGCACAACTTTCTTTTCACTGTAAAACACAAACCATTTTTAGAATTTGACTTGGGTTTATACTGCATTCCTTTATATGCTTCTCTCCTACTCTGCTCCTACACCTAAATGTCCATGTTTATATTTTTCCTTCTTCCGGAGATTTCCTGCTGAGGGAACACATAACCTTTTTTAAAATCTATGTCTGGACACATAGAGGAATAGTAATTTCCATTAATATCAGTCTCATGTTCAGTCTACCATTATGAATTCTGTCAGCTTCTCCAGCTGCTCAGCCCTTGGATCTGAGGACAGAAAGCAAAATGTGAATACAGAAGAAAGGCAACAAATACAGCTCAATGACATAAACTGCTATATGATAATATAGGAAATCTTAGTGAAAATGAATGGCTAAAATTGAGTATTTTGGAACAAAAGGCAACTGCAGTGAGAGTCATAGAGCTGAGATGAGCATCTTGGCATATCTATAATTATTGCTTTGTCAAGATATTGCTGACTGATGCAAAACAGAAGCAAAACATGGGCATTAACATCCTCACAGATTTCCATATGTACTGACCACTGCCTAAAGCATTTTTGCTTTGGAATATGGATGCAGATTATCATTCTGGAAAAATCCTTTGAGGTTTTTTCTTTTATGGAAAGTGAGCAAGAAAGCAGTTTGAAACTGTCCTCAGACACCACATATTAAAAAGAAAACATAATTTCTTGGAACTGTATAGGGTGTTTTTTAATTACCTCAGGGAGGAGTTTTATCCAGTTGGTGTGTCTTATGCATAAGCACAACTCCGTTGGTACCTTGAATCCCATGGGCCCTTGGTGGGACACACCAGAGACTTTCATTTCCTTTGACACTTTCCCTGAGCCCTTTCAGATGTCGTTCTTGCTGAGTCTTCCCTAGGGAGGTAAGTCATGACATCACTGCAGTGTCTAGGCATGCATCATCCTTGTAAAGCAATTTAGGACCTTTAGAACGATTGTGTTATTTGGATGTGCCTTTTTAATGGTTATAGGTCAAACTTTTGTTTTCTGTCATTATGGCATTTACATAAGATCAGAAAAGTCTTTGCAAGTGGTTATCCAGAGTGGTGAAGAGGCAATCCCCTAAAGTCAAATCCAGAAAAGTTGCAGGTGGCAATAGAACTGAGGAGTGGGAAAAAGGCACAATTTTATGTGGCAAAATGAGTTGCAGTAAAATCTTCCTTCCCCTTCCAAAATCCTTAATAGGGGAAAATAATCACTAGTCCTTGAAATAGCTGGCAGAAAATTCTGTCAGTTAATACGCTACTAGGGGAATAAAGTAAACTGTTAATATATGAGTGGTCACTGAGAGCATTTGTAGAGATGCTCAGGATAAAGAATTTCACTGAGGTAACACACATAGAAACAGAAAAGGTGTATGGAGTGGAAGAAGGTGTGACACGGTTAAAAACGACTGTGAAAAAAAGAAAGACTGTGACCCATTTAAAACTAAATCACCTAATGAAAAGATGTGACAAAAAAATGAGTAAACAAGCAGCAAGAGAGGATTTTAAACAACACAGAACCAGATCTAGGTTAAACAACATATGGTGTCTGTCAGGCAGCTGCTTATTGAAGCAGGGGTATTATGGGGTGATCAATCATATGGATCCGAAAAGAATTGCTGCAGCGAAACACTGCAAGTGAAATCAAAATGGGTGTTGAAAAGCTTAAGTGTGCCTGATACAAATGAATTATTTCAAAAGATATTTTAGGTAGAGTTAAAATTTTTGTTACTTCCATCTAACAGATGGTTTAGGATAAAATTTACAGTCACCTCCGTAACACACAACCCAGTCAGATGCGATTGACACTATCTACATTTTAAAACCATAATCTTCCAAAAGAAAAATGTAAGCTTTTTACAGTGTCTCACAAGCCCCAGTAACCTCTAGAGAAATCCAAAGCAAGCTTTGTACTCATATGTAACCCCCAAAATCCAGCAACATCGTGTTTCCATGGTACAGGAGATCAAAGAAACAAAAGTCTGTGGGAGCGGGTCTCTGTGCCTGAATCATAAATCAAGAGGAACATCTGGGAGCATCTATGAGCTCTTGGAGAATCATCAAAATTCACTGTGTAAGTGACTAATGCTGATCCCAGAAGCAGGGAATACAAGCAGTACATCTTACTAACCTCTATTTCTTGGAAAGTGAGTTTGGTGAGGTATCAGACTTCAGTATGTACCTCATAACAGAGTCTGTTCTATCGATTCCTGTTACAAGTTTTGATTTAATTTCAAATATTTCAAGGCCTTTAAAAATTCAGGATTTAACTTGATGATTTAATTCCTGATCACTGCGTGCTACCTATCAATGGATGTTTTCAAACTAGGAGTGAATCTGTTACTCATACTTATTTGGCAATAATTTATGTAAAGAAAAATGCCTACAGAGTTCCACAAACTTTTCTAAATGTCTTTTATTCTTTGCATACTGGTGCTTCAATTCACTGACCAACTCACTTCTTGAAAAATTGCTATATTGGAGGAAAAATTATCCTTATCTTCTGTGGAGTAAAATGCATGTGAGTGGAACAGCTAGACTCTGGAAGGCAATAAACTCTCATGCATCTCAGTTTCCAGGTTTATTTTACTGTGAGCATTTTTCAAGAGGCTGTAAAACCTGATTTTTACTATTGCAAGTGCTTCTGTTTATGGTCTGTACATGTATATGTGTAACTGTATGTGTATATGTGTGTCTGTATGTATGAATATGTATTTTGTAGCCCCCTCAAATAACTTTGTTATGCATTTTTCCTCTTTTCATTCCAGCTGCACTTTTAAGACATGAGCTGCACATCAGGGGCATTTTCAGTTTGAATACATAACTGATTGTAGATAACCTGTATGTCTTTTTTCACCTCAAAGGCAGACAAAAAATACTAATTTTCAGTATTTTAAATACATACATATTTGTGGAAGGTTCTTTCTGATATAATGGAGATTTTATGACTGTGAGGAATCAGTGACTTCATACATATGGTTTAATTTGTTGCCATGAATGCAGTTGAAACAGAGTGTGGGTATGGGCTATTAAACTCAAATATAACTAATTCATTAAATGTAACCAGTTTAATTTGGAAACAAATAATTTAATCGATTTGGTAAAGATTAAGGCAGTGTAGCGGGTTGAATTTGGTTTGGAATATGGATTACTTACTGATTTTTTGTGTGAGATAGAAGAATTAAAAGAAACAAAAAAAAAACAAAGCAGGCACAAACTTTAAACATTTGTGATACAAAGAAACTGTTTTATTACTAACAGAATTAAACGAGAAAGAAAAAAACTTAAGAAAGTTAAAACAAACCTCTCCCCTCCCTCCAGCACCTTTTTTTTTTTCACTCAGCTTGCACAAAAGATAACAGAACATGGGATTTCAGTCAGAGTTGCAGTTCTAAAAGTTTCTTTCTTATGCTTAAAGGGAGAAAGGGTTTTCTTTTGCTTTACGTGGTTTCCAAACTGCCACCAGCAGCAAAATCCGCCCGGAAAGAAAACAATTTGCTGTGGTGTAGAACATCTCTTCTATGAAAGAATTTCACAGTTCATCACATGGGGTTATTAATCTTTNAAAATAGTTTTCCTTACTGGTAATTCAGAGTTCGTGCTGCGGCGTTGAGAAAAGGGGAAAAAAGAAAAGGCCCGGGGCCCCGGCCCGGCCGGGCCCAGAGCCCCCCCCACCCCCGACCTTCCCGCAGGCCGGCCGGAACGAAAGAGAAAGTCCCGCCCCTTCCACGTGGTTTAAATAGGTAAATTGCGAGAAGCGTCATTAGTCTAAAAAACTGTCCATCAACTCAGGGTCAACCCACAACAGGCAGACATGACTCTGTGACCAAAGGAATCAGAAAGAGATACTGAGCTGAGCCAAGCAGCAAGTCAAGACTCTGAGGCTGCCACAGCAGCACAATCACCAGTAGTAGAAGGACAAGTAGGATGAGGACAGGGAGCTAAATTGTTAAAGTTCATTAAGGGAACAGGTTTCTGTAGAAGGCAACCAGGGATCACTGGCTCCCATTTCTGAAAATATCAGAAGAGAAGAAACTCCTGGTAACTCTTCATCTGGCATCCATCATGGCTCTACCTGGATTACTTTAACACTTGCAGGTTAAAAGCCCAGGACCTGGATTCTGTTTTGCTGATGGGAATTTTCTTAAATGTAGTACTTATAAACACCTACTGAGATTCACAGATCATATTAATATTTTGTACAGATTTCTATTACAAAAATGGGCACCATACCTTAACTCATAATGAAAGAATATTAGACAATTATCTTCTTTCATCCTTAAACCAATGAGAGGCTCAAAGTCAGAGAAATTAGACTTTTAAGAACATCAAATCCTGGGGTTCTGTTACCAATCTAAAAGTGAAATGACAAAAAATCTAGTCTAAGTAATTGCAAATTACTCTGAACATGTAAACATATCTATTTATTCTGAACAATCCAACTGACTAATTTCTAGTCAGTTCATACATTTATTTTTGTGGTTTTTTTTTTCTTTAAGGTGTAATTCTGATTGAAAATTAATTCAGAATTGCAGAATCTGGGTGGTCCAATTAATGAGGATCAAAAAAAAGCATTTGACACCTATGACTTTCACTTCTTCCAGAGAAGAGCTACATCAGCCTCGTGACTAAAGCTATCTGTAAGGGGAACCACAAATAATATCACCCATTACAGAGAAACCCTAACAGAGAAAAGATACAAAACTTAATGGGATCTGTATTTTATAACCAAAAAAAGATGTATCATGCTTGATAGAGCACTTGCACTGGGCTGTTTGCTGCAGAATCATTCCCAAATTTGAATTCATCAAAATAATCAGTATTGATGTCCATCATAGCATCCAGTTATTAAGACTTTGTAGAATTGAGCACTATAGTTTCTGGAAGCATGGTATCTTTTACCACTAATCTATTCTGCTAAAAACCCACAGATCATTTTGAATCTAATTTGATACTTTAAGGTATTTTGAATAAGTTCAGTTTTATAAAACTGAAAAGGAGGTGCTGATAATATTAACAAAGTCCTTTTTTTTTATATCTTTTCTGTTTCTTTTCTGTCCTGAGGTAGCTGCTTGTGAGAGCACAGATTAGTGTCAAGTTCAATGTTTTTGGCATATCTCAGGCTGCAGGTCAGATACACAGGCCTTTTTCTCTCTGAACATTCTTGCATTTTCAAGAGCTTCCTCTCAGACATGGATCAGTGAAACGTCAGAATTTATCATGAGAGAGAATTATTTTCAACTGCATTCCTGATTTTTTGCAGGTATCCTAATTTGTGGATTGATTTCCCAGCTGTGCTGCTCCCAGCAGTGCTGCACACCACTGAGGTGTGCAGTGTCACTCGTGTATTTGAAATACTGAGATGATCTTCAGGTATGGATTTATATGCCTATTTCCAAGGTTCTTTATTTTTTTTCTTCATGTGCTCACTTGCCATCCATATGAAACATTAGGAGTTAAGGAAAGCTTTCTTGTTAGGAAAGCAGCAAACAGTAATGGAGCTGAAATTTCAGGAAAAGGTAACCTGAAAATGAAAAACACTTACAAAAGCAGCTTGTCATTCAAAGTTAAAGATCCCTCACCACAGCCCAATTCGCAGTGAGAAGTGGCAGGTGCCACCTCTGAGGGATTTTGTTTGAGCAGAATTTGGAAGGAAACTGGAAGAGAATCCATATGCACCAGTCACTGCATTCATATCCTAAAGCTCACAGAATTATTCTTCAGTGGTGGCAACAAAACTCCGTCAATTAAAAGAAGCATCAGCTGAAAAGTTGTCATAAATCTTTCTTATTCAAGGGTGCTGGAGACATGCTGAGGTGATGAGCTCAAGAAGATGCCTCCTGGGGTGATATTTTTTTAAATTGAAATGCCTCACAGTCATTTCTATTTAATAATCAAATGGAGGCAGCACTTCATTTATTCTCTTTCTGTTTGAATCTTTGTAGTGGCTTTTGTATAATTAATCGAGAAAATATAGTAAAGTATAATTGAGCTGGTATTCCTTTTCAAGGTAGACTTGTGTTTTTATTTCCTTCCAGAGGCTTTTCCATCCACTCCATATTCATGTGTTTCTTCTTTAAAGCTCAGGAGGGGATGCACACATGCATTAAAGGAAATACATAACCATGAACAAATCAGAAATGCTCAGATCCGAGGCATCTCAAATGAAAATAATCCTTATGCAGCTGCCAGAATTTTTGTTCCCTTAAAAATATTTCTACTGCCTAGAACTACCAGTAAAGTTTCAAAAGAGCTACTGTAATTGCTGCCTTCTGAATTCTGTGGGGTTTAGAGGCAAAGGGACATTTATTACTACTATAATATGACATCAATTATTATTACCATTGTTCTGTGGAAAAGGAATACCAGGCTTGGTTTGGTTTTGAATGACCAGATTAAGAATTTTTCACAGCAAAATCTCAGAGATTAGAAGGAAGACAAGAGCTCTAACAAGCTTTTCAAGTACCTCTTCAGGCTTTTCCAACATGAATCAGTGATTCCATTAAACTGGAGCTAGGAGAGTGATGAAAAATTCCCAGTGCAGGAGCTGCTTAGCCTGGAAAGATGTGGGGAGTGTCTGCTGCAAAGCCTCTACCACAGGAACAAAAGCATTTCTGAACTTTGCTTGCAGGAATTGCAAGCCTGTTTACCATTTGGTTCATCAGACCAGTGT
This sequence comes from Ifrita kowaldi, assembly GCA_013398055.1. Lineage (NCBI taxonomy): Eukaryota > Metazoa > Chordata > Aves > Passeriformes > Cinclosomatidae > Ifrita > Ifrita kowaldi. Next base: position 179,120 of record VZRS01013544.1, read on the forward strand.
CAAAGTGAAGTTTTTTTGCAAAAGCCATTTTAACTCCTCTTGGCATTCTCCTCTTCGTAATCTTTTTTTGTCATAAATTTCTGCCTTCATTTTTCTCCTTCTTTCTTCCACATTTCAGCTAGGCTGTCAGTTGGAAAGAAAAAAATATTGATATGCTCTTGCCCTACAGTGATTCACTTAGATCTACCTATGGAGGACACTGAGTCAGTTTGTGTTATCCCTGCCAGTTTTCCTCAGAGCATGTGCTGTTGTTTCATGCTTCCACACAGACTCTTGCTGACCCTATTATTTACCTTTGGGCCCCACTGGCTCAGAAGTGGCTCACAAACATGTGGTGGGATGGGTAGGTAGGCTTTTACAAGTGGCACCTTTGTCTCTATCAGCAAGGCTGGCAGGGACCAGGCTGTCATCTCTTGACAGCTCTTGTTTGGACCAAGAGGTCACTGTCAGTTTGACAGCCTATCATCTTCAACCAGCTGTAAACTTAAATTAAGGATGAAGCTAAAAGAAAAACCTGGGTAGAAAGACACAGAACTTAAATCCCTAAATGCCTCCATGACTGCAAAGCAAACAGAGTCTCTGTCAATAGCTGGCCTAGTGCTTTTGTTTGTATCTTTTCATTATAGCAGATTTCTCTCAAAGGTGTCATTGGCTCACACAGAACATTTTTCTTTCTCTTTTCACGTTTGGGAAGACACAATAGTAAATTGGACTCTGTGCTGGCATATTATGATTTCTTTATAGTTGTGTATGAAGGCCAGTTCTATGAGGTGCTTGCAAGAACCAACTGAAGCCAACTGAAGTTGTCCTGAAATCTTGTTTTCCAGTGTTTAAAAGGTGTTGGTAAACTTACTTTGACATGAAGACTTGTCTGTTGTGTTTGTTTTTACTTTAGCTATTGGATACAGAGAAATCCTGGAAAAACTGATGTGGAAACGTCTCTAAAGGGGAACATATCAGCTTGGTCATTCCATGTCGATATCCTTCTGAGCACAGATTTCAGCAGTGTAGGATAGTTAAATGTAGTCAGTCCATCTGAGGTCACAAGTGATATCTGAAATATATACTCTGGCATTCTTCAGGGAAACGAATTTCTGTAAGAAGTGTAATTCTACGTATATGTCACTGCCAAATTGTCCAATAATGTTCTGAAAGCATCCTCTGTCCTCCCTCAATTTTCTTTTGTATCTGACCTGTACACATCTCTTCAATTATTTAAAAACTCATTGAGGAAATTCCTTAGTGTCAGCTCTATAATGATGCTCAAGAGTCCGCTATGACTGCAGGAAATATTCTGGTGACTTCTTTGAATTTCAGAGTGACAATTAATTATAAAAATATGATAGATATCCAACCTCTAATCAATTTCCTTGGAAAATGCTAGCCAGATAGTTTCAAGGGTTTTCCAGGCCAGAAATACCACTCTGATTGCATAGTCTGAACTCAGAACACACACTGAAAACCTTCATTCAGTGGCTTCTTATTACAACATGTAAAATGTTTTGCTCAAATTTTCTTTTTGGAAACATCTAGGTCTTTTGATAGTTTGAAATTTTAAAATACATGTAAAGATTGGGTGGAAGGGCAGATGGAAGAGAAGTGCTGAACCTTAAAATGTACGTCTGCATGTCTGCATATACCTAAAGAAACAACTTTATGTATAGTCTCAAGTATAAATGTGTGTCTTTGTGTAAATATACATGTTGGTGTGAAGGCAAACACCACCATGATCCGTGTTCTCCTGCTGGAACCCTGATAGTCACTTCTGTGGCTCACAGGAGACACCAGAACTCCTGACAAGACCCAAGGCAGACAACAGGACTCCCCCAGACTTTTACAGGAGGAAAATGCTCTTGATTGTTGTGCATTTGTGACCTCACACATTTTAATGAAAAATTTCAAACTTGAGTTTTTCAGTTATGAGATGGAAGTCAGCCAACACCTGAAGGATAATGAATCTGGGGTGAGTGACAGCTTTTTCCATGTAGTTTTGCTCCTCATATGATACTTCTGTCATGTTAAATCTGAGTATAATCTGGATATCTACCAAACTTCTCTAGCTCATTTCTCCTAAAGTTCATATTAAAAATTTGGGTTTAGTATTTCATGTTAAACTTTTATTTTCTTTTGACTAAATGACTTAAGATTTCTTAAATGATATTTTATTTAAATTAATATTCCAACTTTTGTTCAGAAAATAAAGAACAAGGCCACCAAAACCTGGATGAAACAAGAAATGTTTTAAGTATTCCATCATCAGAAAAGCCAAAGACAACAATAAAAATCACCACACTGAAACCAAACCATAAAAATGCTGGAGGCCAAGAGCATATTGATTTTAAGTCACAAATTTGTAGAAGTTTCTCACAACTTCATGTTTATTTGAAAAAATATTTAGATCTACAGCTGCTTATATCTGCATGAAAATGCAGTTCAAGTTCCCTGCAAAGATTGTTATAGCTATTAAAAAAAGAATAAAAAGACAGTATAAAACAAATAAATATTACAATATGCTGTGGAAAACATTTTCCTTTCAAAAGTACTAAATAAAAGAATTTCCATTTCTCTGACTCAGTCGACATATCACACATTTCATCTAAGATGAAAGAACACTTATCTTTGAAGAATAAAATAAACATTGCTAAATGAAAACTTCCAAGAGTAAATTCCCCTGTGTTCCAGTAAGCTAGGATCTGAGTTTCATAGTTTGTTTCACAACATCTGCTCAAAAATTACTAAAGATATTCTGTAATTTTTTAGACCAACGCATTCTCCTTGGCATAAAATGTAAAGCAGCAATGACAGTTTCTCATGCAACAAAAGTAAAAAAGGTGAAAACAGAAGGCTCTGGAAACTGAAGATAAACTGACAACCTCCTACCTGATTACTCGGAATACTGAGTCCCACTGAGCTGCAGCAACTCTTAACATCATAGAGGAAAAATTTGATGGATCTGATCAATTTTCCTTAATTTCAGTAAGAGTTTGGTAGGAGCAGCATTGTTAAACAAGTTTAAAAATATTAGAATAGACATTTTTTTGTATTTCTAGATAGACAATGGCTTTTGATTGTCACACAGGTTTTAACTTTGGAAATAGTTCCTTTTGCTTGAAAATTCATTTTTGGAGTTAGCTTTTCATGACTGTCAGTTTTCTGTGTTGAGAGGAAAAATCAAGGCCCTTTCCCCTTGCAGTTCTTAATGAGACAACCTTGACATCTGGAAATTGGAGAAAATGTTTAATGGTTGTGAACCACTAATGACCAGGAAAGTGTTACTGGAATAACCTGACTTCCTTTGCAAATGGCATCTTGGTTTAATGAAGTCGCACCAACTGTTCATTCTCTTCACTTTTTAAAGTGAAATTCTTTACCAGGATTTTTTCTGAATGTAAAGTAAACACTACTTCCTTCTCTACTTTGTATTATGATTCACAAATATGTGGCTGCTCTAAAAAGCAAGGTTTGAACAGAAAAGAGACTGAGTCTTGTCTATGATGAGTAAGCCAGCTATGTGAAAAAAATGAATTTAAACACATGAACAAATGTAGGTCTGTCCTGTTTTAGAATAATATAAGTGAGGAAAAAAAGTCATGTTCTTCTATACATTTTTATATATATATATGTGTGTGTCTGCGTGTGTGTATATTTAATTTTTTAAAAATTTCATTACAACAAGTTCCGCTTTGGAAAAGATACACAAGACACATAAATACCCATGAAGACTGAAAAGTTCACTGCAAAAAGTTGCAGTGTGAAGAAAACTGGAGGTATTCACTTCCAGCCTGGAGTTTTGCAGATGCCTGAAAACACATGTAAAGAAGATTAAAGGATATAATGGTTTATCTCAGAAAAACTTTGCTTAATATATAATATCTTCACAGTTAATTGTAAAAGAGAATTTTTATCTGCTTATGTTTTGTACCATGTCCACCACTGATAACTTGTGATCTATCATGGAGGCAAGTGCCCCAGAGTGGCAAGAGCTGTTTAATTACCTGAGGTCAACAGCAGAGTTCTCCTGCAGTGTCTATCAGGGGCCTTTTAGAGCAAAATTATTCTAATTTCAGAAAACTTGAGTGTAAAGCAAATATTAGAACAAACTAAAGTCACTTACAAATGAAAGCCAATTTTCCAGTATATCCATGTATGAAATGTTAATTTTGTTATACCTAAGGAAACAGATGATTTTCTAGGCCACCCTTGCCTGATGACATGAGTGAGTGAATGTGCCGGAGCTCACAGTCTTCTGAGTCTTGGATTATGATTTCTCAGAGCAGAGCTCCAGCAGCACACAGCAACCCAGAACAACCAGCCCAACCTTGGCTCCTCCCAGGGCTAGATTTATAGGGCTTGTGCCCGCCCTGCAGCAACAGCCGTTTGTAGGAGGTTAATGAGCACTTTAGGTTGAGGTGGCCTGAACTCTGTTTGAATAACAATTGAGTTCAGGTGTTGAGTCCAGTCCTGAGTGAGAGCTTGGCTGGTGCACACCATCAGGGTTTAAATACATATTACTACAAGTGAATGACTGAGTGAGCCAGAGTCCTGTCTGCTTCTGAGAATGGAAAGAGCATTGGTGGAAGGTCATTGATGAAGCAGCATTCAGCCAGTGAACAAGCAGGTAAATCCAAGGACTAAAAAAGTCCATCACAAAGTGTCTCTTGATGTCAGCAGCTTTTGAATGGTCTTTGATGGACCTGAGAAGAAATAAGGTTAAGGTGAGCCTTCCTGAAGAGAAATGTGGCAAAGGTTGGACTGCCTTCATAAAGGGCTTATTTTTCATTTCATAAACATGTATTTTACCTAAATCTCACCCTCTATACTGCACTGCTTGTATAGATTCCATGATCCATCCTCAAAACTCAGCTTGAGGTGTGACCTGTGCTCTCTCTTTCCTCATGATGCACATGGTATGCTGATTCTTTCAGGGGGCAATTCAACCTCCTGTCACCCCTTTCCTGCTGCTCTTCATTTCTGCAGAGAAATGAGGGATTTGTTGTACTGCTGCTTTACAAGCTGGAGCTGGAGACTGCAGGGCAGCAAAATTTCTTTATACCTCAAGTGTTTTCCACAAACATTTGGAGCCATTTTGTACCAATTCAGTACAATGTCAATGTTGCTGTTAATAGCTGGTCTGGTGATGCGAATGTTCATCTTTATGGTGGTGAATTTAACTGTGAAGTGCTGTCAGACTTCAATGGGAATCTAAACCCCACATTTTTGCACTGAAAGCATCCATGAGAATTTGCAGAAGGCAGGACACAGCTAGGAGGTGTGGCGGTGGCCCAGGTGCCTTCAGGCCCTGAGTTGATCTCCTGGGTCCGATACCCGCCCAGAGACAATGATGGCATGGACGACGAATCCATTGAGAGCAGCTCCTAAGCTGCAAAGAACATGCCAATCACTTCATAAGGACAGCCCTGGCAGGCATGCCAGTCAAGCAGGAACGCCCAGTAGGCGTCCACCTTGGGCTGCACCCTTTTGCCTCATCTCCGCCCCCATCTGGAAAGTTCTGTTAAGTTTGCGTTCTGATTGGTTCAAGACTTCATGTTTATTCAGTTAGGTTATTACATATTCTATTAGTTTCTGGAAGCTTCTCCTGTTCTCGACTCCCCATTGGCTGTATCCTGTTCTTCCCTCCTCCCAAATCCCGCTATTGGCCCCCTGTCAGTTGCATATCACCTTTTGATTGGTTAATTGTAAACCCCGCCCTGAGATCTATGACTGTACTTAAGTTGGTGTCCCATGCTCTCTTCGCTTCTGTTCGCTCCCCATCTCCACTGCCTTTTCCCTGCCTTGCATCAATAAACCCTTTGCCTGCGGAAGAAGCCCTCCTCGACTCCTTTATTCCCTCTGCCTTCGCCTGCTGTCCTGGCGCTCAGCTCCGCCCTTGCCAAGAGGTGAGCTCGCTGCAGCCAATTGACATTTCGGGCCCTTGGCCGTGGAATTGTCGGCTCCTACTCAGGGCCACCGGGCAGCCCAGAGTCCAGGAGACCCCGACAAGGAGGCACCAGCAAAAGGAGGGTTTTGTGTGACATACAGTGACTTCTGTCCAACTCACAGATGTAGCTAAGAAATTCAGAAAAAGGTTAGATGATACTGAAAGAGATTATTAATGAGAACTGAATCTCATTAGGATCCCCTGCAGGTTCAGAGATCATTTCTTGTTCTTGTCAGCTCTCAAAAGCTCAGATGCTTCTGCAGAGCTCAAAGTATACAGCGTGCTAGATTTTGACAATTAGTTTCAGAAACAGTAGCCTGCCGTCTAAATTTCCAGTGCTTCCTTGCTTTTGTCATGCTGAAACGTTAGCTTCTCTTATGTTACTCCAATTCATGCATGCTCTCCTGAAGAAAGACTGGAATATGACAGGTTCAATTTAGTTCAAAAATTTAGGGTAGGACTTTATTTGAAAAATTTTTAAACTTAAACGGTTGCACACAATTGTCAGGGAAACCTCTCCTAGTCTGTGTGAAAGAAGATTATTTGAGCCATTTTTCACTTTTCTACTTCAGTTCTTGGAAAAGTGGTTGGCATGAATGTGGAAGATGGGTAAACGGTTCAGAAAAAGAAGAAAGGGCCGTGAGCTGAAAGGCAAATATAGGTGTTGATGAGAGTGTGGGGAAAACACCAAGAGCAGAAAAGGGTTCAAATATAGGAGTGTCAAATACAACCACAGACCTGTCCTTAAGTAGTAGGGGATGGCCTGGTTGTTGAGTTTAAAAGAAAATTACGAGATAAAGATGATTTCTTGGGAGACATCCACCTAATCTGTGGAATTTCAATTATTGTAGTAAAGCCAACTGTATGAAATGCTTACCATGATAAATCCTAAAAATGAGGAAACATTTGAATTTTAAAAAGTGGAGAGATGCTGGACAAACGTGAAGAAGTTGACACATGAAGAGTTGACACTTTAACAATCAAAGTGCCCATCTCTTCTGAAGAGCTTGGGCTAGGTTTAAATAACTCTGTCCCTCAAAAATTTAAGGACCCTTTTTTGCATCTTGTGTTAATTGGACATCAGTAAAATGGTTTAACACATACTTCCTGCATTTTTATAATGATTTTAAGGTTCCTTTCCAAGTATGTAATTAAAATTATCATCTGTGTAACACTGGAATACGTAGAAATGAATAGTGAGATGTTTCAGAAAATTAGCACCTGAAAATGCACATTGGTCCTAACTCAAATGCTGTTAGGGACAAATTCTTCGCTACCTACTTAATCAGATATCCTCATTAAATTCTTATTTTGTTTCAGAAAGACTCAGCCCCTTAAGTATAAACATACTCCAAGAAAAATATTTCTCCCTGGAGCTGGTGGGGATTTGACGCAAATCTATTAGAACCAAAAATTTGTGGTAGAAATGTATCTGTTCCAGTAAAAAATTTGGGAAAAGTGTCTCAGCTCAAGGACAAAACCACTGTTTAATATGGAAGAAAGGTGCATTTGTCACTGTCACCCACTTACTGATTTGCCTTTTTTGAGCAAAACACTATGAAATGTTTTTGTTTTGTGCTTTTATAGAATAAGAAATTCTGGAAAACTTACAGAGCAGAAGCTTCATTTTTATTCAGGCTGCACTGAGAATTAATATATAATCAGGAGTAAGAGGTCAGTTGTAGAGGTGGGAGTCAGGTTATGCCTGCAGTTTAAACACAGACACACATACAAACACACACAAATTATGACACGTAGGCAAGGCTTGTAATAATAATTCACATGTATTATGTGTGTTGTGGGTGCATGTGTGTGTGTGTGTTTGTTGAAGTGTATTTACACACGCCAAAGTAAAATGAACAAATATCACCAGATTTTTCACAGTCATGATTTGGGAGCCTCGGAAGCCAGACCTGTGCATCCACATGACAAATTTTAGTCATAACACAATTGTTGCAATAATGTTACTGCTACTTTAGGGACCAAGTGCTGTAAAAAAAATCCAGCCTACAGTCTCGTTCTTTGCTTTGATTTATTGCAGTGTTTGAATATTCAGGCTGTTTTGCTACGAGCAGAGCTCCCTGACAAATGAACAACACAGCACAACGCACTGACAGCTACTGGAGTATTTGTCCATCTGCTGACCCAGGGACACCCTTGTGTTTAGAAGGCTGGCGGTTCCTGACTGATTAAAATTATGCTGACTGCTTTGAATTGGACTCACTCATTTCCACTCAGAATTGTACTCAGTGGCTGGAAGGGTGACAAGTCACTGCTCTGTCTTGAGTGATTAAGTCCTAGTCAAGGATAACGACAATAATAACGGGCTGACAAGAGAATCTTCCACGTAAATGAGAGTGGCAAATCAACAGCGCTGTCAGCCTACTTGCATAGTTTCCTACATGGAAATTTCAGAGCCTAAGATGAGCAGAATGGAAATAAAAAATTATTGTGTTTACTACCATGTCCCACATTAAACATCTGCTCTACAATGGCATCATTTGCCTGCTATTGGTTTTACTTGATGGCGTAGCAATTGCTTGGGCATTGCTCCTCTGAAGAGTTGCTACCCAGCATCTTTGAGATCAAGAGCATAATTGGGATTTAGAAAAAATAAGAAGCTTATATGAGTAGAAAGATGCTCTCAAGTCATGTACATAAGCCACACATGCAAGAAATATTTATCCTCATGTTTTCAGGCATAAATAAAATATCAGGTGACAGCAGCCAGAAAATTACTTCTAGATTTGTACACTGCTGTTTTGCAAGTACATCCCTAAATTTGATGCTGACCCATGTCAGAGATAAATAGCATAACTGAACTTCTCTTTGCTTCAATGTGGCAATTTTTGTGCTTCTCTCTTTTTTTTTTTATCACCAGAAATACGATAATTGCCATTGATGTCTCAATGGTGGATCTATAACCTGTCAAAAGAAGAGGGGAGCACTGACACAGGTTATGGGTCAAACCCAAATGTTTCCTTGGAGGTAGAAAGAAAATCTGGCATTTTGCAGCATTCAAGGAGTTTGGAAGTATGTTTTAAAATACGTGTAAATATAAAATATTCCTTTTTATCAATGGCATCAGAAAAAGATAAATGGGGAGGGATTATTGGGCCAACAGGTTGCACAGCCTGCATGTGGAAGTACTTGCTTGTGGAATGCATTGCTACTCTTCCACAGTCACTAAATGACTCCCCAGTTGCTTGTTTCCAGATATTTGAGCCATTCACATTACCTTTACTCAGGACCCTAGAGTGAGAATTTTTGAGTTCTGATGAAATTTAACACTTCATGTAGCCTCATCTACAGCCAAAACATAAATATGACAGAGACAGCAATTTATTATAAAGATCATCATAAAATCTTGTTGCAGTTGGTCAAGAGAGTCTGACTGATTTTGCAGGGATTTAAAACCAGACACTAGGAGATGGAAGTGAAAGAAGATCCTTGGTCATAGAATTGCAAACATCTCCTCTCGATATCTTTGTTTCTTGGCATCCCAACGTGAGCCTGTACTGTGCTGATTGTGTGCTCTTCCAATTAATGTTATTGGGATTCAAGGCCAATTTGTAGCTGATAGAGAAGAGTGTCAATGAATGTCAATGAGTGGAAGAAATTCTCCTTATAATGCCAGTTGTGACCCCACATCGAGGTTTTCTCCATGGTTTGTTACAGAATTAATTTTGTATGTGGCTCTGGTAACACCAAGACTCAGGAAAGAGTTTTTTTTCTGGAATCTAACTGCAAGTGGTCCAGTAATGAGCTATAGCTATAAAAATCAATAGAATTTATATGTATATCAAATAATTTCTTTGGCACCGGATAGTCATTTCAAAGTAATTTTCCTTTGAAAAACAAATCCACAGAATAGTGGTATTGATATCATCCTTCATTAATCTCAATTGAATGGTTATGAAAGCAATATCCTGTTGGTCTTTTCCAGATGAGCTTTTATTGAATGCATTGAACAGCTCTCTATTTTCAGTTTGCTTCCAGTAGCATTGCACCACTCATTCTTGATAAGAAGAATAGAATAAAACAGGAGGAAAAAAAGAGAGAGAATGTGTCAGACAATGACAAAGAAGGTAAAATACCTGCATTGAGATCCTGAGGAACTTGCTTGTGTGAAAGTCGTCTCCTTTATTAACATACTGAGCTTGCAGACGAGATGCTGAGGAGCTGATATGTGATCATGGTGTCAAAGTAGATTCTAAACTTTATTTTGAGAGGGTTGGAGCTGGCAAGAAATCAGAGGCTGAAATTAAACTGGGTTAGGGATTTGCAAAGAGTTAAAATTCCAGCACCGTGGGAGACACTGTCTCTATATTTTCCATCCCAGTTGCACTTGCAAGATAAGGCAGACGCTTACAGATGAATGACTGCATGTATAACATAAGTACCCTCAGATTTAAAATTATCTATCCATAGATAGAACTCATTTTATCTTTGCACGAGGGACCATTTCCCTCTCTAATATTCAGATGCAGAAGGAAGCCACACTTAGGCATGTGTGCCTAAATCATCAGTCTTTTTGCAAATAATCAAAATGCAGAAGGAACAAGTGAGATAAGCACCAGAAAAATCCACAGTAACTGTTAGTTTTCCCTTTTTCAGTGAAATCTGGATTGCTGGATTTGGCCAGCAGTATGTTAGTTACATTTTTCCTAATTGGCAGCCAATCAAAATTATTGCTACACTTTTGAAGACAGGGAAAAAAGAAAATATCTGATGTTTTTAATTTCTCAAGCACAGATCATTGTTAACAAGTGTTCTCAAGAGCAAACAGCGTTGCTCTAACCACAAAACCCTTGTACTTCATTAGATTGTGCAAATAAGCAGCTCATGATCTCAATTTGTTCTCTCTGGCAGCCAAGAATTGCAATGATCTGATTCACAGAAGTGCAATGGCTTCAAATGTAGTACAGTCAAGTGCAGATTCTTTCCACTACTCAGTTTTTTTGTGTTCTGTTTATTCTTTATTTCTTCTTTGGTCTTTAGCTGCCTATAGCGTTGTGTGTGAAAAAATAAACTCATTATTCTTGTTTGGTTTTCTCTCAGTAATAGTTTGAGCATTTTATTTTATTGCTAACTCTTGATATTACTTATGCATCATCACTGCTAGAGTGCTATTACTGACTTTTTTTTTCTAACTACTGTACCTAAACCTTGATGTCTGCTATTTTTCAATGTCTCCATTACATTTCAGTTGAAAAATGTTATGTGTGTCTGAGAGCCACTTATCACAGCAGAATTCGTATCTGCATATCCCTTCCCTTTGTGCATCATCTTCTGAAGCAAATGCCTGGCTCAAGGGAATCAGTAGGAGTTTTGTCCTTCATGTTGTTGGCTTCAAAACTTAGGCCTACATCTTGTTTCTCTTAGAATATTTTGTGTTCAGTTCTATCCCTACCCAGAATAACATGGAGTAACAATTTATGTTGGTCATTTTTCTTTGGGGGAATGATGTCCCTCTAAGAAGAAGAAATTCAGTGAATTTATTCCAAAATTCTAATCTGTCTTTTAAACCTTTCCGTATTAGAACTTTCTTTTCTTCCATGCACTCTGCCTCATTAAATCCAGCTGCAGAAGTAGATTCATTATCTCTACTACTTGTTATTCACATGAATTTTCTTTATGGACTGAAATGTATTAGTAGTGGATGTGTGTATTTGCTATAACAGCTCCATCAATAACATCACAAGTTCTGTCTACACTGCTTTTATACACAGGCACCAAAACCAAATCTTAGAAATGACCCATAAAGAAAGGTTTTGCTTCTTAGATAATGTTTGAATTGGGATCAGGGATGGCTGCACCTCCAATCCAACTTTGATTTCCACGTGGATATTCTCCTGAACAGCCTTCAAAAAAGGATGGGATAAAAAGTTAATTTGGTCTATTTTACCATTTTCCCAATCATTTCATTTCAATGTCCTAGTAGAAAACTCTCAAAAACTCATCTCTCACTGTTGTTCAGCATTATCCTTTTCCTTTACCCCAAGCCCATCAAACACTTCGGGTTACAATAATGACCGGAAGAAAAGGAGATAGGTGGATATTACAAATATTTAAAAATATTTGGCTCTCAAAAAGGTCTCCAGATTTCTGAGGACAGTCTATTTGTTTATTTTTATGTTCCTCCCTCAGCTGGTTTATTCTTCCATTCCAGTGGCACCCTGGAATGTTGTTCATAAAGCCACCAGCAGAGCTTTTTTTCATGGAAATGCTGGCAGCAGAAAAAAACAAACTTTCAACTTTCTCTGCTGGGCTTCTCATGAAGGGTACTAGTGACACAAAATTCATTTGCATTTAAATATTTTCAATTTTACAGTTCAACTGGCATGTAGACACTGGAGTTAGAAAGGATGAAAAGGGAAATACCCAGAATGAAGGCAGGTGAGAATATTTTTGTGATGGTGATAATGAATATCTTACTTGAATGAAAAACAGATAGAAAAAACCACACTGTTACAGGAAAGACTGATCAAGAGTTGCACATCCTTACAAAAATGACATTGGTGCTGTTGTGGCCACTATACTGTGAAAACAGAGAGAAAAAAAGAGACTTTAAAACTTCAGGTTGTAAAAGATTCCAACTGGCCCTCACACAGTAAGAAAGGCACTACATTAGGGTGTGCCAGCCCTTGCTAGGAAACCCTTCAGAGGTCCCAAGCAATTCCCCTTTTTACAAAGGTGTGATTTTGAAGAACAAATATATATTTGAATATGCTGAGGTTTATGGAGTGTGTAGTGGGTGCAAGTGAAACAAAGACATCGACAAAGTACAAAAATCTTTCAAAAAGATGATCAGGTTGGAGTCCAAAGCAGTCAGAAGCACACTAGGGAACTTGGTTCTACCACTGAAAATCACCCTTGCTGTTACAGTAACTAGCTGGCTCTCAAGGGCTTTACTGGTGATGCACTGCTTATATCAAAGATATAAGCTGGTTTCCTGGTTACTTGTCTTCAAAAATTATTGATGGGATGAATTCTAAAGATTTTCACGTTTTTTTCTAGTAAACTTTTATCTATCCTCTATCTAAATCATAGGTAAAATTTCATTTTAGTGACCCTTCACCAGAGGTTCAGGAGTGTTTGCTATCTCTGTATTTTGTCGTGGACCAGAAAGAAATGCTACATAATCAATGAATATCCAGTTTTAGTAATCCATGTATCCTGAAAGACCCAAAGTGCCAACAGGACCAAGAATGATGCTTTTCGCCAGAAGTACATACCATTTTTTTACCTGAGTTTTAAGCATACTTCAAAGATAAAATTAAAATTTTAAATGTGTTACTTCACACTTCATAAGAAAAACTGTGAATAAATGGCAGAAGAAAGAATTTCAGAAATACAAAGGAAAGCAGAAAGAACAAATTATGTTGCTTACGAACTATTTTTATCTTGCTGGGGACCAGAGCACTGGATGCTCTATACAACACAGAACAAGTTGCTGCCCACAGGAACATGCAATTTAAGAAATTTCCGGGTTTTGATTTTCAGGTCCAACTTGCACAACATTTACCTTGAGATGAACAGAGTAGTGAGAATAAAAGATAGAACTAGGTGACCAGCAAACCCTGAGGGGTTTGCTGTCCTGTTCAGTGTCTGCCCCATCACAGGTGCATCCAGGAGCCCACTGCCGTCCTTCTCATCTCTTTGGAAGCCTCCACTGACCGCCCAGTGGAGACCGAGGCTGCCCCACCTTCAAGACCCCAACCTGTAGTGACCAGCACGGTGCCTTTTTCTGAAAGAAATCCTATTTGCTTTCCCATGTCATAGCCTCAGCAGAGGCAGGCTTTGGATTGCCCTGGGTTCCCCAAATCAGGTGTTCCCAAGACAGGCAGAAAGCATGGAAGGTATCCAGGACTGAAGAGTGGTGCTTGACACAGCTCTGCCAAGCTGTGCCAAGGAACTCTGCACCTGCTCAAAAGCTGCTGCTCTATCTTCCCCTGCCAAGACTGCCAGTGTCTGCTGCCCTGGGAGGTAAATCATGCCTGGCTAAAAGCAAGGAGGGAAACACTTGTTAGTTAATAGTAGGCTTTAAAGTCTTTCCAGGCCCTGTATTACTAAGGTATTTCAACCTCAGCATACTGCGGAATAGCAATATGCTACAGTAGTTATTTAACAAACCACGCTAAGAAATAATGCTATTCTATCCCCAGGAAAGCTTTCCATCATTTTGTGTAGCTTCTTACAAGCACTGACTAATTGCAACTTTGACATGCACTGGCCTAGGTCCAAATAACTGAAATTCCACAGGATGTACAGGCTGTCATTTTTCAGAAGCCTGAGTGAGGGAAGAAAAAATGTCTCTTTCTTCTTCAAACTGGCTTCAAAATTTAAAGCCGAAGGGAAAACCACATGATTATACACCCTTTCAGTATCCAGTGGTCCAGCACACATTTAAGACCTTAAGTAGAAAACATTTAAAATATGTGATAACTGTGATTAAGAGCAGAACTTCACTAAAGAACTTTCAGTACTTTTTTAAGTTCTCTTCATTTATTTCATATGAACATGTAAAAGAGATTTTACTCTCAGAAAAAAATGTTTGATCAAATTGCTTCCTTGGCAAAGAAGGAGCCCTGTCTAGCCTTTTCCTATAACATTTCAAAAAATTATAAGAAAAGTGCTTTATTCAACTAAGCTATCTTCTTCTGAAAAACCTTCAGTATCTAGGAGAGACATCTTTATAACTTTATTAAGGAGCTGATTGTCTGATATTCAAAATAAATCAACTTCCGTAAATTTAACCTCGACAACAAAAGGTGCATTTATGTCAAACAGATTTCAAACATGAATGCCTGATTTGTTCTGTGTATTTCGTTGAATACCAATGGTTTGGAGACAGCACAATAACTTGGCACTGGTTTAGATTCAGTTGCTGTAACAATTGTTTTCCATTATAATTGATCTTGCCTTTTCCCTTGCAGATGGTGTTGCCAATCCATGCTTTTACTGCGCCCAGATCTCCCAGAGTAACAATCAAAAGGTTAACTGCGTTTGCAGCTCTTGATGTCATTGATCCTGGACAGAAAACCCTCCCTGGGTGAACGCAGGTTAGCAGGGGCAGCACAGGAGCAGCTGAGAACAAGCAGCAGCCCCTGGTTCAATATGCAGGTTGTGTCAGGCGAGGTGTGAGGGCTGCTCTGCTGCAAAGTATGAGCCCTTATGTTCCCATGGAAAAACTGCTCCTTCAAAACCTTTAAGCCTTTGGAAAAACCTGCCTCCACACATTAGCACTGAGCAGTTGGAGGTTAAATGTGCCAAGGACCTGCTTTGCATATAGCTTGCCCTATTCTCACTACAGCACTTGAGGAGGAGCATGGGATAACACAGATGAGACACTGAACATGGGTTTCATTTTCTGTGACACCGAGCTGGAGAAGCACCCCACTGAAAGCAAGTCAGGAGAGGAGAAGAAAACCCAAGAATCAGGCAAAGGATATTTGTGGAGTTTGGTAGTGTCTGAAGGAGACGTGTCCATGGGGAGTGATGAAGAATTGGAGCCCAAAAACAGTGCAGATGGGATCTGAGGATAATTCTGTAGGAGGGATGTAAAGAAACAGAAATTATGCATTGGACAAAACAAAAGGCCTTGAGTGGGATGGCAGGGTAGAGCTGAAGCAGAGAGCAGGGAGGGACAAGAACAGAAGCCATCAGGGTTAGAGGGGCTTGGGGAACAAGGGCCCTGGTGAATTGAAGGTTCTCACCTGGAGTTAAACCTGAGAAATGAACACAAGACACCTGTGTTTTGCTGCTGGTAAATGAAGTGGGGCAATGGGAAGGCAAAATCTCCCATCATGGTGAGCTGCTGCAGGACCTCCAGTGCTTGGCTTCTGACCCTGCACACTTCTGGCAGGCTCCTTTCCTCACCTGGTTTAGATGCAGGCAAAGGAGTCACCGGGAGCAGAGGCTGGACACCTCTGCCCCATTTAAATGTCTGGTACCAGAGGGGTGAGCAGCAGCCAGGACTGGGCCCTGCACCCATGGAGAAGGGTCAAAGCTTCTTCCCTGCTGGAGAACCACAGGACACCATGGGGTGTCATGCCAACAATTGAAAATAAAACAAGTTCTTGTCTGGTATTTTAAAAGTTTAGGGATCTGCACAGCAAGAAAGGTCTCCCCAGAACTGAGTGGAAAAGGAGTGTTGTGAAAGCTGCACCAGCCAAAAATTAGGAGTTTTCAGAATCAAATGCATGTGTATATTCAGCAATTCCTTCTTCAAGGCACTAATGGACTAGGCTTTGGGGGCAGATCAGGGTTTTGTTGGGCAGAAAATGTCCAAGTATCTAATTTTTCCCCACTTTGAAATGGTTTCACTTGTAGCAAGAACCTAGGAAGAGGTGAATGAGTGAAGGAGAGAGTGCAGGCGGGGGAAGGATGATCTCACACTGAAATGCTTCAACTCCCAAGAGAAACCAAACCTCTGCTCCACAGCTGTCATTGCCTTACCTGGGAATTCAGACTTTCTGAATGAGCTTTCAAAAACAGGGTGGTCCAAGCGACTGTAATGTTTCTAGGGCAGTTTAACTTAGATTTGGCCCGTTACTCACTACAATAACAATAAAAATAATCAGTAAGTAGTCCTCAGGGTATTGTCATGAGGACAAAGGTCCAAAGAAATAAAAAATAACCCTGTTTTGCAGATTGAGCAATTCAGGGTTTGGGCTATGAAGAATATCTGACATCTGTGAACTCTCATGACAATTTTGAACCTATGTCAGGGATATTTTGTTCCAAATGTTGTCTGCAGAAGACAAAGCTCACACTAATGATATTTGTTACTAGTACTGTGCATGAAAAAAAGGAACAAACAAAACAAAACAAAAGGCTACACTGTTCTCCAAGCAAGGAAGGTAGAAGCAGATATTTGATTATTTCAGACATATTTAAGCTGGAATATGTCCCTGCAATAACATACCCATAGGAACAGAGATAAAATAATGAAAGAAAAATGTCCAATAAAGTGGGCACATCACCAATTAAGAAGAACATATAAGGCAAATATGAGATGCAAGGTGTCATGGATAATGGAGTACTGTGTCCCTATCTGAAAAATTTGTATTTTATGATTGAAAAGAATTTATCTGAAATGGAAAAAAACTCAGCCCAAACCTAATATTTTTCCTATTTTGTGTTTCATCACAAAATGGCATTTTTAGTTCATCCAGTGGAGCTAGTAGCAAATATATGAGTATGCAGTTTGAGGAGAATTTAAGAATATATGGAAAGGCAAAGGCTTCCAAGAATATTCAGAAGTAATATTGCTTATTGCTTTGCAGTAGATCTTAAAGCAGCTACTCAGCTCTCCTTCTCAGCACAGCACTGCACTAAAGCAATTACACCACCAAATGATCTTTTGGATCAAAAGCCAAAGCTTTACTGAGGACAACAACAAAGAAAGTGGAAACTTCACTGGTGACTTTCGTATCCTGTTTTAATTTTTTTATTTTTTCCAACAAAGTTTTTGAAAGTAGTTAATATACCACGGCAGTATTTTGAATCACCCATCTGGATGGATTTTGCTGTGTGGGTTTTCTCAGAACTAGTCATTTAACTCTCTGCCACAGCAGTGCTGTGCATATGTTTCACTGACAAGAAATTTCCATTACCATTTTTAGAGAATAGCCGGGAATGACCCCAAAGTCTCACTTCTGTGTGATTGTATTGTTTGGATGTCTCCTATTAAATACAGAGACATAGAGCTCTTGTTCTTTCATGTGGATTAATTTCCATTTATCCACCTAGAATATCATCTGGTCTTCACCCGGGCATTCAGCACTGTGAATTTTCTGCATCTCTGCAGGAATTCCACTTCAGAATTAGCTATCCTTAATAATTTCATAAATTCTGCAAAATTGGTTCCCCACTGTTTACCTTTTTTTGTTATCATTTCTGAATATCCTGATAATGACAGGTCCTACTACGTATCTTTTGAGACTCTCAATAATATAAAATGTTCATTTACTAGCATATGTTTTTACAACAGGACAGAGTCAAAAATTGTTTTAATTGAAGGAAAACTTCTTCAGTAGTTTTTGCTGAAAGCCCTTGTCGACCTATTTTCTTAATCCCACATATACTGGAATGACAGATCCACCTATCCAGTAAACTGCCATCTTCACAGAATACTTGTAGTTTCCCAAGCCATTCCTGTGACTCATCCCAAATCTATAATTTCATCCATATTTATTAATTCCATTTCTCATTACAGTTCCTTGTCAATCTGGCTGGTACTAAAGTTTAAAGAACTGGTTGGTCTTTCCCAAGATGACCCAAGTCAACCTTTAAGATACTTATGGTATCATATTAACTATATCTTTTATTCCCCTGATTCTGAGCCTGAGTCAAGCAGCAGGTAGGGTATTTGCTTAATAGTTTGTCAAGTCTATGATTCTGTGAAGTTCACAGATCTGAATTTCTTTTGAAAAATAGCAGCTTTCAGAGGTTTGCATTCAGTTTATTGATTACTGAAATGCTTGCTGCTGATAATTCTGGGTGACACAAGTTTCCATGATCCTCATCTCTGCTCTTCTGCAACAGTGATAAATTCCCCACCTTCCTTTGCAACAAGTGAGGATCAAAGCTTTTCTTCTTTATTGTCTATTCATCCCACTAAGCTCCCTCTTTCTGATATGTTTGAAGAAGTTTTGATTATTGGCATGTCTTCACCGAGTTTCTCCCATCTTTGTCTTTTTCTGGCTGCTTTGCTGTTCATTGGTATTTTATTTGCTATATCTTTTTTTCAAGTCGATACTACTGCCACTTTTATGGGTGTGGGTTTTTTTCACTTTACTCTTCAGATACAGCAACTTTAAGTTGTAGGAGTGGTCCTCTTAAGCCCTAAGTTTCTAGCATAATGTGTTTAATAACATTTTACTTCATTGTCTGCTCATGTTAAATGTCTCTTTAAAAAGCTTAATTATTTTAGGTTAATTTTTTTTCCTTTCCATTTCATGCTATTATGAGGGATATCCTTTGTTTCTCTCTCAGTACCACTATTAAATCCATATTCCATCTGGTAACTGACATTGGGCAGCTCTTCTATCTGTACATCCTCAGTTTCCAGTCCTGGGACCTCCTCAGAGCTAATAGTTACTTGTCCTCCTGTGGGCCTGTGGACTGTTTGCCCTAAAAGCAGGCATTAATGGGGTGACTGCATCTTGAAATTAAATTTAGCCAGGGTATATGAGATAAGTGATATCTCCCAATGCTGTTCTCTGTTTTCTGCCCTGATTTGCCTCCTTCCAAGATGATTTTCAGTGCAACTCTCAGAACTCACTCCCTCTGACAAGCCTGCAGGAGGAAGACAAACTGTTTAGAGACATTCATCTTGGTGAGTTCTCTACCAATCATCTCCACAAAGGCAGAAAAACTGCGGAGTGGAAGGCAGAGGATACAAACATGCAGAGCGTTTACCTCTTTCCTGCCCACCAGAAAACACCTCCCTTCCCATGCTTCCAAGTGCACATCGCTCCTTCTGCACTTACCTGATGCTCAAGAACAGTCACAAAAACTCTCACAGGAAAAGATACCCAGGTCCCATAGTTTAAACCAATTCAAGACAGAAGAGGTTTATCCATTAAGGAACATATAATTCACTGGCACCTCAGGATGGATCCTTGTCACTCCCTATAACCCACTGACCCCCATCCTGGTGAGAAAGCCCACCACAAGGTTGCAATTACCTGAGTGAGGCAAGGTGAGGATATCAGGGCAGCTTTTGACTCCTGCTGTGTCCACTCAAATATCTCTGATATTATTAAAAATGTTCATGCTTCTTTTATGCTTCTCTTCAGTCTTTTCCTTCATTTCCAAAGCTTTGCTATTTTCTGGTCACTCTTTGATCTGCCATCTTTCTCTTTAACTTGATGGGTTTGGGGTCAAGGCCTCCCAACTAGTTTTATGTACTTGATACATGCATGAACTGTTCGCACCCGTGCTCTTATCTTAGAAACTATGGTTAAACAGGCCACTTGCCAAGAGCATGCCATGCAGGCACCCTCCAAAAAGTGCAAGTCAAGGATCTCTGGCTCTCAGTCCACAAAGGAAGAAGAGACAGTGAACCATTACTCCACTTATTTTCTTGAACACAGAGATGAATTGGTCCCGGTGAGCACAGGAAAGGTCCTTGCTTTTTTTTACATCTCTCTGGACTATCCTGATAGCTGTCTCAAGCAGTAAGGCTTTTTCTTTAGTGTCCTACAGAAACCCAGAGCTCTTCCCCCAATGTTGAATGAGACTTTTCTGCAGATAAGTTGTATTTGGTGCCTGGAAGAGAAGACCATTACCATAAACATAAAGAGAGAATTTTTTTAAGATTCTCTTTTGCTTATTTTATCCATAATGTAGAAAATGAAGATGACAAGTGGCTGGGAAAGTCATAATGATTTTGTGACATGAAAACAGTGAAATCAGTTTTTATCATAAGCCTTGTGCTGGCCCATGGAGCAAAGTAAGAGATTACTGAAACAAAATGGTCAGTAGGCTGAAAATGACCTTAAAGTACATTAGCTGATCCACACTAAATCTGGCACAGGGTGGCTTGTTCCAAAGTCTCCTCACATTTCTGTGAGTACTGAAACAGAGAAAAGCCTCTGGACTTTCCTTTAGAGACTCCTAACTTCCTTAAGAGACCAGAAAAAGAAAGAAAAAGACTGAAAAGAATTGACTGCAAGAGGAAGGCAGAAGCAGTTAACACTGAAAGAAAAACAAAGTTTTAAACAAAACCAAGACACTCAAGTGTCAGCTTGTCAAACTAATTGTATTAGTAAACAAGGTACATTGTAGAAACAGGAAATAAACATTTTTTTAAATCACATTTTCTCTTCGCTACTATAAAATAATCAGATTGATGAAAAGGAAGGGGGACATTTATCGCCTTTCTTTACAAGATGTCGTGTGAACTTCTCTCTCCTGCCAATTAGGGCAGATCTACTTCACTTGATGTTTCCATTCTAACGACGAAGTAATAGCAACTGAAACATAATTTGCTGAAATAATTTTTTCATTGGACTGCACTGGAAGTAGTCAATACCTTAAGATAGTTGGCAGTCCATTGTTTGCAACAATATCTAATAGTGTTGTCACACGGCTCTAGATTTTCATTTAATATATTTTAAAAAATAAGCTAGTCTGCAAAATAAAACATGTTTTAGAGTAGACTTTGACGTGCAAGTTGCTTCAAAGTTAAGTGGCATATGGATAGAGGTAAATGCTGGATGATAAATTGCTTTAAAACAATGATGCTATTTGCTCTGGCTTTGAATTGTTTTTTTGAAGCAGAAGTGAGATGCATCTGCTTTCCGAGACAAGCTAAGTCACATTTACATCAAATCCAAGAAAATAGAGTAGGCAAGCTAGCATAATAACATTCTTCTTTTTTGACCTGTGCTTCTTCAGAAAATCTTTTCTGTGGCTGTAGTTCCGCAATATTTCAGAAAGTTATCTCATCAAATCCTTGGTTTGATCTTTCAAGCAAAAGATCAGCACTGGGCCTATGAACAAATACAAATAGCCTTCCATTATGTAATTTCTTCCCTTCTGTTTCCAGGGATTCCATTTATATCTCTCAATTCCTTTAACACTCGTCTGCTTGTAATTCTGTCTTTTGTTGTATAGTCAGCTTGTAAGCTCCTCAGGGACAGAAATCCTTCTTTGTTGTGAAACTGGGCAGCACCTCACTCAAAGAGGTCAAGGTCTAGGTCTGGAAGCACGAGTTTCATGGTGCAAAGCCATCAGACCTTCCAGCGCTCTCCCCTTCAGATTTTCTCAAGCACTTTGGGGGTGATTGGCACAGGTTTAGTTGAGATAACTCAGATGGGGTTGATCTGCTTTGCTCTGTGAGGAGCAACACCTCTGAGATGGCCAACAAAGGTTCCATTGCAGTCACGTTCTGACTGTGGATACTGCTGGGATCTGATTCATATGAGCAAGCGGTGGTATCTGGTTTTGAATTTTGTGAATTGCTTCCTGGCTGCTACTGGCCTTATCACCTTAATCTAAAGTGACTGCAGAGAAATTCTAAACAAGCTTAATATATGTAGACAGATCTATGCAGACACCTGGGACTGTAGGTTCTCACACTCAGTTGAGTAAATGTCACACTTAATGTCTTAATCTCTGCCTGCAAATGCAGACAATTCCCTTTCCTTAATTTTGAACCTTCAAGATTTATGAGAGTCCAGTTGTTCTGCTCAAATTAGTGACGAAAGACCCAATATAAGAAGGACATGAGGTGTCTGAGGCGGGTCCAGAGGAGGCCACAAAGTTGGTCAGAGGGCTGGATCATCTCTGCTGTGGAGACAGGCTGACACATTTGGAGAGGTAAAGAAAATATCTCCGCCTTTTCCTTGTCCTCGGTGACAATGTTTGCTCCTGTGCCAAATAAAGGATGGAGATTTTCCTTAGCCCTCCTTTTCTTGTTAACGTGTTTATAAAAACATTCTTTATTATCTTTTACAGCTGTGGCCTTGCAGAATCTGTGTGTTTTATAGTGCTAGCTAACACAAATGCAAAAAAAATACATTTTAAAACTAAATCAAGAGTCAGGCAGTCTTGAACATGAGTACCTATAGCTGTACATTTGAAGTACGCTGGTCAAGATTTCCCAAAAAGATCAAAACCAACATTAAAAGCAGCCTCAGTAATTACTTCGGCACTGAGACACAAATGGATATGTAAAAGCTTCTAAGCAAAATGAAGAAGTTTATAATTCATTCTGAATGTAACCAAAGGACAATTACAGACCACACCAAGCCACTAACAAACTCACAAAAGCATGACAAAATTTGAAAACAGAAAATCATTAGGGGAGTTTTCTGAGTAAGAAACACCAAGTATACAGGAAAAAAACCTCCAAATATATGCTTCCACAGGAATCTGTGAAAATTAAAATAGAAATCTAGCTCTAAGGGAGAGTTAGTAACACAAAGGTTAGTGTTTTCCATTTTTTTCTGTATTTTCTTCTCAATAACAGAATTCCATCCTCTTCTTCTAATACTACTCCTGTGTTCACTCAGTTATTTTCATGACAGATAAGCAGATATTCTGATCAGTTCTGTCCATGTTTATTGCTTTTTCCCCTCTAAAGTAAAACTATTACTTTTGAAATTCAATGATAATAAAGAAATTGAATTAACTGTTATTAAGTGAATTCAAGCAGCATGAGGCTCAACAGCAGCCTTCCAGATCAATTGTTTTCTCTTTTGGGTATTTGATTGTACTTGCATCATCGAAGCACCAGTATCCAAAGCACTGCCAAAAGTCATAGGGTTTATCTTCAATTTATTATTACTGCAATTTTTCCTTTGACTCCTGAAATAGTTTATGGTAAGGTTTCGACAGGAAACCACGCAACCTCAATGGCACTAAATGGCTAAGGTCCTAAGTGGTCTTAATAGCGGTCAAAAAAAAAAATCTAAGGTCAGTGTCTACATTAAAAGACAAAAAATAGAGGTTTCCTCACATCTTCAAATAAAGAAGCAGTCACTCTTTGAATAGCAAAGCTTCAGACTTCATTTTGGATCTTGAAAACATAAAAATCCAAATTTATAGACTAACGTAACCCAAACAACACACCCACTTACTGGCAGCATTCCTTTGGCCACAAGAAATTAGCCCTTTACAGGGAGTTTCCTAACTTTGAGGCAGACCAGCCATGAGAAATTAAGGATAAATCAATGAGTGTCTGTTTGGGTGTGTTTTTGTGTGGAAGTGTCAGCTCTGTCACCAGAGATGGTCTTTGAATACTGCACACTTGAGGGCTGTAAGCTTGGAGAGGTGTCCCACTAACAAGGAGGTGCTGGTGCAGCCCACTGTGGTCCCGGAGAGCTCAAAGGGTCTCAGTAAGGATCATTCTCTAGCAGCTCACAAGGCAACTGGCTTTAGTCATCACTAAATATTCATCCTGGCCATAACTGAAGCTGGGAACTATTGGGCTTTTTCTTTTTTTCCAAAAAGTTCAGTAGCAATGGTACTATTCCACTCAGGCTACAGTTCTGGTAAATAATTTTCCAAGGCTAAGGAGAATGGCTGCTTATCCTTTTTTCCCCACCTTGGTTTGGCAGATGATGTCCCAGTTACCACCTTTATTGTGCAGGATCTCCTGGTATGGTCAGGGACGCTTCACTACCACAGTGCAAAATTCTTAATGGAAATTGACCCAGAAAG
Source organism: Ifrita kowaldi (assembly GCA_013398055.1). Classification (NCBI taxonomy): domain Eukaryota; kingdom Metazoa; phylum Chordata; class Aves; order Passeriformes; family Cinclosomatidae; genus Ifrita; species Ifrita kowaldi. The sequence continues at coordinate 203,238 of VZRS01013544.1, forward strand.
GTGTCTCTGCATGCAATTTCTAGGAAAATTGGTGGAGAAAGAAAGAAAGGAGCAACCTGATAGGAGAAGCAGTCAGAAAGTAAATAACCCTGCTGCAGGGTTGATTAAAAAGAGATCTCTTATTTAAACTGTGTAATCTAAAATTAATGAGTGTAATTTTAATGCTACTTACAAGATTTAAAGGCCTTTATTGCATTAGTTTGTTTTATGTACTCTATTGCATAATATTTGTAATGACATGTTTCTGTTGAACTTCTTAACCTCTACAGAAACTAGTAAAACAAGCCAAGTGAAAGAAAATATTGACACTGGACCTTTGTACTCTTGTCATGGCACAGTATGTAACAAAGCGGTCATTCCGAAGGCAAAAGTGTAAGGACTCAGCTCATTCAGGGACCAAAGGCAATAATGACTAATTTCAATGTTAAATTAACACATAAAATCAGTAAAGGAGTTGCGAACAGTCATGGAAAGATGCCCATGAAAAGAAACTTCAGTAAAGTCCAAAAGGGTAAGCAGAAATCTCACCATATGAAGAAAATAGAGATTAAGGACGGCTGCATCAGGACATCAATTTCTTTGACCATAAATCAAGAAATATTGCTCTGAAAAAAACTGGCATTTGCATAATCCTGGGTATCAGCATTAATTTCATTTTCAAATGCAAGGAATAAAAACAAGTATTTTCTTTCAACATGAAATGTCCAGGAAAAGAATGTTCCAGCCATAAACATGATATGGCTTTCTTTTTTTATGCTTTTGTTTTTACCTTTTTTCACCTATTTTTGGCCTTTTTTTCTTTTTTCATGGGTTCTATTTTTACTCTTGCAAAACACTATACAGTACCCATTATGCCTCTGCATAAAATAGAAAGATTTCTTGAAACAGTAAATTCATTGTAAAATATGTCCTTGTTTTCTTAACTAGTTTTAATCTCTCTTTCTTATAAGAGTATATAATTATTATAAGATATATTATTTTAATCTCTCTTTATTAAAAGCCAATATATACTAGATTGCTTTTAAAGGTTCAGTTTAGTTAGAAAAATTTGGAATTAATAACAAAGATGTTGTTACTTAAAGCCTGTATTTTAATTTAATTATTGTATTATTGTAATTTCCTAGATGAGGCACAGACAGCATGTTAACAGAATGTTTCACTATTAAAAATACTAAGAAACACTCCCCCATTTTTCTAATGCCAAGAAATTGAAACTCCAAAGGCTTTCTTCACCAGGTTAGCTGGTAGCCTGAGTGAGATTCAGCTTCAGATGTAGACTCCAGGTAGTCTATTTAGACTGCTCCAGATGAAATTTAGATGTCTGTATGTGAGTTAAATGTTTAAAATTTCCATTATATCTGCTGGAGTCTAAAAGTTTCAGTCTCAAACAAATGAATAGGTAGGTGCCTACTGTGAGCAGGATCCCACACACAAGTTATTTAGGAACAAATTCCAATTTCCAATTGAAATACAACCAGTGCCCAGAATAAAGCCACATTTTAATATATTTTTGTCATTCATGTCCAGTAGTTTTTATTCTTTGGTGAGAGACAGCACTTCAAGGAGCTACCTACATAGTCATGCTCAAAGTGAGATGTGCTGGCATTCACAAACTTTCCTGCCTGGAGGAAAGTAAAAATAAAAGGGCAGCTTCTGCAGCCTTGTTAGACACTCTTTGCTGGTCTCAGATTAAAGCTACAAGGTCTAGATTTGAGGCTGACACTGGCACCTGCTCCGTGGCTTCAGAGGCTTCTGTGTCTCGGAAGGGAGACTGCACCTGTGAATTACCACACAGATGCTGATGGCAAGGTGTAAGGTCAGCAGCAGCCTGCACTCATTGTCTGGGGAGGTTTTTGAGATACCTTAGTTCTCAGGACTTGTAATAAATTCAGAAATAGTCCCCAGCTAGTCACCAAGTTACTGGTACTTGGAAAGTTACTGCTTTTCTAACCCTCCTCCTGTGACCCAGCCACTAGCCAAAACCAGTGCCCTGCGTGGCTATGGAGAACCTGTTTATCCAATACTGTAACAGATGTTTTCCAGGGCAGTGTTTTTCAATAAGCTGTGTAAGCACGTTCTTGGAATTCAACGCATTAATCATGCTGCATTTTGTTCCTAGGGCAGCATGCTACGGGGGTGGTTATAGAATCAATTTTGACAAAGGGGAGAAAGTTCAGGCTCAGGGACTCCAACACTTTAGCATTTCCCAAGAACATTGGATTAGGCAGTTTTTTCCTTATGGTCCAAAACATGGATGTTTTGTGAAACAAATCTCAAAATAAACTTCATTTGATTCATATATTACATTTATGAGCTCCAGATAGCCAAATTTGAAGCTCGCAGCCTTTATATTAATATTTTTGCCAGGGCGCAGACACTTCTGTTCTTTCAGCAGACAGAATGAACACATAATATAATTAAGACCATGACATCCTGGCTTGGTGGGGAACAGGTTCCAACTCTGCATAGCTCTGTCCATAGCTATTATGTACAGCTTTGTAGTGTATCTAAGGCTCATAGAATTATCAGTTCCACTCAATGCTATTGGTGTGGCAAATTTTGATAACTTACAGCACCTAAAAGAGAAATGAAATTTCTAAAGCAGCACAATTAATAATATTCTCAAAGAGAATTTCATGAGGCTTTAAGAAACCCTAATTTAAAAAGTTCTTTTTTTAATCACGAATTTCGCAGAGGACATTCTGTAATACAGAATTTATTCATTCACTTAAAATGCCTGAGATCTGCCAAACTATGAATTAATAATGATAGCTAGTCTTTTATGTCAAATCAATCTTACCACTTTCCCTCCTGGGGGAAAGTTCGTGATATTTTGTTATCTGCTTCAGGTGATTTCAGTGGACTTTAAGCACGCAAGTTCAGCGGTGGACATTTTGAACCCTGCGTTGCCTTTCTCAGCGAGGTGGTAGGGGAGTCTTGTTCATGCTTGGATGTGGGGATCTCTGGGTTGTTACTGTGCCCCTAGTGGGAACAGTTCCAGTAGCTTCCATGAGTGCAGGATCAAGCAATTAAATGGGGAGAAAAGCATATGACTCAGGGCAAAAGGCAAATAAACTGTATGTTTATAGGCTGCACAATGGAGCAAGGAGACAAACAAGGAAGGATGAGGTTAGAGATGAGTCCATCAGCCAGGGCTGCATTTCAAAGATTGACTTATCCAAAGGGACAGAGAAAGAGGACTTGGTTTCAATAGCACAAACACAGAACCGAGCAAGAGATACTTCTGGGTCTTCCCCTTCAATAAATGAAGGGCAAAGGATCAAACACACAAAACAAGTTCGGGACAGTAAATCCCACATGGTAATCCTACCCCTTGTCTCCCTTCACCCGAAAATGACTGCTGGACTCTGTTTAAAGACAGGATTTGTGGCCAGAGTACTCACTTTTTTTTTTTTTTTCCCGTTACAGTCCGTGTAGCATAAAGTGTGGGCATGGTTGAGGGAACAAGGCTAGGAAAGTCCCAAAAGTCTAGCTCATTCACAGGTTTCTGCCACAAAGAATATGAGTTGCGGCAAAAGGAGGTATAGAGACAGCCCATAGCCAGGACTGCCTACAGAATATTTCCTTAACACGTTATTATGTTTGTGGCTGAGACAGTAGCCAGCTGAGCTGAACCCAATACCCCAGCCTCCCTCACCAATGCAACACACCTGCTAACAACCCCCTAAACCACATTTCCTTCACCACCACCCAGAAACAACCTGGGATCCTCCCCAAACGGCTGCATCCCAGTGAGTGACCTGATGCTTCCTCTACTTCTCTCGCACCCCATTAAGATATCATCCTGTGACCTCCCCAGTGCAGCCATTAATCCCTGAGAGAATAGGAGGAGCTGCCTTAAAACACAACACTGCAGCCAAGCAAAACAATTTGGGCTTTTTTATAGCATATTCTAAAAGATCTGGAAGGACATGCTTTTTGCTTATCTGCCTTCCAAATAACCTATTGCCTGTTCCTCATTAGTGCACATTAACACAAGCTGGGGAGACAACCTGGCATTACAAAGGATACTGAGGGATTATGAGCTTCTGTGGTTTGTAAAATGTAAATTTACATTTGAGGGCAGGCAGGGAACATCAGATATCTCTGTTTCCCCTGCAGGGATTTTTGGAAACTGCACAATATCAGATCATGCAGTGGAAAATGCTTTCAGGCCTGGAGCATGAGGTAAGGAGTCAACTGAGCAACACAGAACACAAAGGCGACAGACTTCTGAAAGACTGGATGGAGCCTGACTCACCAGGAGAGGGTTTTTTAAATCATATTGGGTGTTTTATTGATGGTGCTTTCATACTCACAGTTGAAATCAGTGGCCTGGTAAGCATCTGATTTATTGTGAGTTTCACCAATGGAAAAGAGCTGTTCACCACTCAGCTCCGGCAGATTAAGCAAAAGTTTCAGCAAGGAGTGACTGCAACGTACCTTCATATACCCGAAAAAGGCTCGGATGTTACCTCCAGTGTTGTTTTCTGAGCAGATAAGCAGAAATCTAAGAGCCCTGACTGTTTCCTGAGCTGAGACATTCTGTTGGATTTTCCCTGCATCCAATAGTTTGTGGCAGGGCTGAGCAAATGGAGTCTTGAACAGGTTATGTGAAGATCTTCCTGCCTCACTACAAGTGGATTGTGGCAAGAGGTCCTGCTTTTACCTTCCTACATATATATGCAGATGAAAGATGAGTCTACCCAGAAAAATGAATACATAAATCCAGCCCATCTGACTACTTTTATTCTCAGTGCCCAGACACACAACAACAATATTTGAGTCTTAGTGCAAAGCTATTTTACTGTGATCTGAGACATGATGTTTTTCTTTGTGTTTGGTAGGGGCTGAGCATGTACCAGTACTCAGTCATGGCTGATTTTGTGGAATCCCTAGGTAGCAGTGGCAGTAAAGCTGTGGAATTAGGGCTGCATGCACACCTGAAACGTTGTGCTCAGATCATAGGCATCCTCCGTCCCAGCGGGTTTGGTTCTTGATGCTCAGTCAGTAATGAATCCCATCATATCCTCATCACCACACAATGTGGTGAAGACACCAGTTTTTCTGCAGGGTCATTATTCACCAGGTTAGGTGGGTACCACCACCTCAAGCTTTGGCTGCACTGAAAGCTAAATCACACTGGGTGACACAAACACCCCCTGCACACCTAATTCTTACTATATTCAGAACCTTTGTTTCTTTTTCATTTAGTGAGAGGAAAAGAAATATGATTTGGCTGTTTGTCTGAGCTCAAATAGCATAAATCACTGGGCTGATGCTCATGGGGACAAATCTTCCCCTGACAGGAGGGAACTCTGTGGGGAGTGACAGGTAGAGCTGAGCTTGCTTCAGAACAGGGAGCTTCTGAAAGTGCTTTCCCTCTGCTTTCCTATGAGGTTATGCTGCTTTGAGGAAACATTTCTGAGGAAAGCTATGAATAGTAAGTACAAGTTGTACTTTACAATGCTGAATAATTCACACATCAGTATATGGACAGAAAGCTGTAAATTATCTCACACTTAGATGAAAGATAAACAATCTTATTACAAGAAATTAACTGATATAGGCTCACTTATCTCCTGGACTCCATGTATGAACCCAGCCTGAAGAGATGGATATATAATTCCAATGTCAAGCAACAGCATTGTTACTGATCTCAAAGTATATCAAGAGAAGACATCCTTGTCATATGAAGACATACATAATTTACAGTTAAACATCTATATAATACTGTTATTTGGTACAGAAAGTCAGATTTACACAGCATTATTTCACAAATATCAGCTCTTGGCATTAGCTGAACTGCCATGTATTTTGGAAGAATTTCAAGCCTGCCTTAATTTAGTTTTACATTTGCTACAATACACAGAGGTACTGTGGAGTCAGATTTCATCTAATCCCCTGAGGTAAAACAAATGTCACAGGTAGCAGCCAGGTCCTTCTCCTCTGAAATGCCTCCACCATACATCAGTGCCAGGAATCAGTGCTGACCTATGCTGAGGCATTTTGACTTCTGTTTGATGTTACAATTATATTGCCAGCATCCTTCTTAAAAATCATGGGCTCAGATCAGTTCCTGAGTTTGTTCCAAGCCTGGAGAGTGCTTAATTTCATGTATCTGGTTTCAAGGGTTTTGCCTCCTTAGAAATTTTTCAAAACTTCAGTTGGAAACCTTTCTGACAACTGACACAATCTGGATATAGCAGGGAGAAAACTTTGAAATTCCAGACTGAGGCATTAATCTCAAATTATCCAAATCCATGGATGTGTGTTCTCAGTCCTACTCGCTCATGCTGTCTAGTGGATCAGCTCCATACCAGAGCAAAGGAAAACTATGGCCCATGAAGGAAATAACAAAACATAAAGGGAGAATTGATACCTCTACACATCACTTAATTAATAAGGTGAATACTTTTGGTCGTGTCTCCACAAATACATGGAGTACTGCACAGAAAAATAAGACTAGAGAGGAACCCTTCCATCGTCATGCCCAGTTTCCCAGGCACATTTTAAACTGCTACTGATTTGTCTCCTTCTGGCTCTTCAGCTGACAAATCTGACTTTGTCTGTTTCTCCTACCGTGATCTCCCTCTTATCACACAGAGGCAATTAATAGCATGGAAGGGTGCTTGGAAAGAGGTAATACAACTTCAGTTCATGCTGTTCTGGGGGGCTTTCTGTGGGTGTACTCTATCCAGTGAGGACTCCTCCTGCAAAGCCCACAGACAGTAATGCCATAGTAGCTGACATCCGTTTTCCAAATACCTTTAACTTCTAGATGGCTGGAAGTTCCTGAGGAGGATCATCTCTGTAGATGTGTTTATGACTATAGTCCATACTTAAATGGTCTTATTATACACTGTAGTCATTGCTAATATCAAATGTGGTAATGTTCTGCTATTTCACTACCAATTCTTGATTTGTAAAGCACAGTGACTGCAAATCACCCTTGATTTGTTTGCATCATTTACAACAAACGAACCTCCCAAAACACAAGTCAACATGTCCATTTTGTTTTTCACTGCAGCCTGTTTTTAATTCAGCATTTTTGAAACACTAGATTTGCTTATTGCTGTCTTTGCACAGAGTAGTGTCCCATTATCATAGTATTTATATAAGAAAATAACAAAGGCTAAATTTGTAAAAACAGAGTTGAATAACTTTGAATTGATTTGAATACACTTTGATTAGCATCCATAAAAGGTTCCTTATAAAATAGAATGGCCTGGAACTGCAGCTTCCCGTTTCCTGATATCACAGATGTCCTGTTATTATGTCTCAGTTAACAGATATGCCAACAGCAAGGCAGCTACCAGACTTAATAAACTTCCTCCTAAGTCTGTGTTGCCAACTAGTCTGACTATGATATGGAGTCCCACAATTACTTCCACCAGCAAATGCAGTAATTTGTAAGAGGTAGGAACCTGTTGGATGTGAGCCAATATTCCTGTATTGGAAAAATGTTAATAACTTAATAACAGTATATCAGATGCCTTAGATAAAGGAAAGGCCAAAATTAGCTATCATTACCCCAGGTAGAATTACAGAAATTATCTTTCATGTTTACATCTTTAAATTAGCATTTACAGACCAGCAAAGACTGAGTCCAATCTGAGGACCACCGATACATATTGCCGTCTGGAACTCAGCAGTCAGGTATTAGTCACCCAGCTGAAGCTCAAATGTGATAATCTTTGTCAGTTTTAACAAGGGGGAAAATGACTGTACAAATGTGATGGGAATCCCTACTTCTTGTCTGCCCCTACTCTTGCCATGAGACCTACTCATGGCTACTGGTTGGCTGAAGGCTAAAATCTCTACACAGTACCTGTTTTGCCTATTTCTACTGTCATGTTGGTAGAGCTCCCCTGTTTCTCTGCGTGATCAGATGCTGTGTGTTTATTAACCACTGGCAGGGATCACTCCAGGAAGGAGACACTGCAGTACTTACATGAAACAGAACTCAATAGGATGAGGTTTAGGTTATACCAGATGACCAATGTAAAATACCCCATCACTGTGTGTGTGCCAGCAATTCCAGCAGAATATATCCCCAAAACATAACTGAAGTAACTCCATGCACACATCTCCCTCTCAGTATTGCAGTGGTTCAAGAGTCCCTGGGGGTTTGCTGCGCTGTATTCCACTGCCTTTGAAGCAGCCCCCAGATACAGTACCAGTTCCAGAGAACAGGATACTCTGTCTGTTCAGAACTAAAATCCACTGATGAAGAGACATGAAAATACTGCTTGGATCTTATCCATGCCATATCTTGCTTGTAAGTAAATAGAGAATTCAGGTTTCCAGTTTGGTTAGTCCAGTTTTGTCATAAACAATACATTCACTTTAACCTGTAGCCCCCACAAAGTGAAATATTAAAATAAACATATAACACTCATTTCTTCCAAGCTATGCATTTACCCCATTTAATAGTTTCAGAGCCACATTCCCTTCTCCTTCCTCCAAAATCCAATCTTGCTGCTAGAGATTGATTTTATTCTGCTATTTCCTAATGTTCTGGGTGGTCAAAACTGAAGTGTTATTTCTACTCAGCTTGATTCTTCTGTTCTTGAGTTAATGCAGTCTTTTCCAGAGGTAAACATCATGATTATTTAATAAAAAATACATCTATATTGAAGGGCAAAGTCAGGCATTGTGACAACAAACCTGGTACCCCAGGACACAGTATAACAGAAGAAATTATTTAACCACTAGAATTGGTCGCGGGATCTTGCAGAGAATGTGGATAGAAGCTTGAAGATAATTTCACTCATTTCCCATAGGAGACAGATCTCAACTTAATAAAATTGTTCTTAACAAAAGAGAATAACAAATGATGGTTTTACTGACAGACCGAGGAAATACATGAGAACTGCTTGTAAGTTATTCTTGACACAGGTACAAAAGTAACAGGCAAAAGAACATTTCCTTTGCTTATGAATACAAGCCTCACTTTATTGAGATTCTGGTGTTTTTAATAAATAGGCCAAAAAGAGTTTAAATTATTTCCTGTGTCTTCATGGTGTATTGTTCTGCATTTGAAATTGGGCAGCAAAATCCTTCCAAGGAGAATGGCAAGGCAAGGTTTTCCTCTGACCCAGGGAGATATTTGTGGTCTGACAGGGGTGTGCACATCCCGAGTGATGTGGGGCACATCCATCGATATCACCAGCACATACTGCTTTCAAACACTGTCATGCACTTTACTTTTCAAGTATGTTGGATTATGGTAGCAAAAATACTAGGAACAACTAGGATCGGCTGAACTCGCTTCTGTCTTAAAATCCCTTAGGTGGTCCTAAGACAGGGCATCCAGCAATATGGAGAGAAAAATGAAAGTGGGACATAAGAATAGACAGAATAATTGACAAAATTATGTGTTTGCAAATTGTAATCAATATAGATGTATTATAGGCAAAAATTATTTTGTACAACTAAATTATGGCAGTTGTCAATGTATCTAAATCTAAATGAACACACACAAAAAAGACACTTTAGGTTACATGACAGCCACACTTCTTAAATATCCTTGTCTTTCTTTCCTTTCGTCTTTTCTTATGTGAACTTGCTTACACAGAGACATAATTTCATAAATTGGAATTCATGAATTGTCATAAAATGTTGGTTTGGAAATATTCAGTCTACTGTGAAGCAGATCCTTTCACTAACCCTGAAATTGTTAAATAGATTATAAATATATTAATACAATAATATTTAGATTAGCATAATACAGAACTGAAAAGTCAGAATTCTCACACGAAATCAACCTGTAGATATAATTAAATTTAAATTAATTGCATTTTCTCAAAGATTTTTGCCATGGCCTACAACAAACATAGGACCAGGGTAGATCCCTGAAAGAGTTTGGCAATAAGCTACAGTTGGTGCTGCTTTACACACTTAAGATCAAAATCTGAATGATCAGAGCCCAAATTCAGTTTCTGCCTAGCCTTGGGAGCATCTCAGTGCACTGAGACCTGTTTTCAACAACATAATTTCTTGTGTGCCTTAACCTGTCTCAGTGTGGATGGCAGCTGTGATGTAACTTCATCTGAGCACTCCTAGGACACAGGAATGATGTGCATTTCCACATATACAGTTTCAGAGTCCTGAAGAGAGTTAAGGTGTCCTCAGAAATAGACACAAGCTTTGGGTAAGGCTCTATGTATATCATTTGCTGTCAACCCTAGTTTAGCATACAGCAACTTTCTGCGATTGGAGAGTCTGTAGTCCCATGTTGTCTTCTGCCTGAAGGCAATCAAATCCGTATTTCCTTTATGAGTCCCCTTATCACTAAGCTAGAAATTGGTTTTGGAAGGGGCCAGACAGAAGCAGAGAGACTGAGGGAATTTTTATCAAGCTGGGCTCGGGTTACAGTGTTAGTAAAGCCTATGATCCTCCTGAGAAGAGGCTGTGGCATTCCTTGAGAAGAAAAACAATCTGCACTGCAGTTTTTGGCTATTTTATTTTACATCAAGGAGTTACTTGACTGTGACAGGAGACAGGAAGCGAGAAGGTGCAATGGAAGTCATGCTGTGTCACCCTCGTGCTTACTCCCTCTCTTTCTGGTCAAATGAGTATTCGATTAGTTGATATAAAGTCAAAGGATTTCAGATAGAGTCAGCTGCAGAAAACAGATGTGTTTTACACAGTAGCATTTGCCTCCCCTCAACTGAAACACAAAAAACCCTGTTTGTGATCAGTCCTACTCTCCTTCAATGTGAATAGTAAACCCAAAATTCCCAATTGCTTTTATCGGTGTTTTAGGAGAAATATTCCCCATTAGAGGAGTCATTGTACCTGCTGTGTTTGGAAGAACAAAGGGTCAGCGACAGAGGGAAGACAGCGAACAGCGTTACCTCATGCACAGATGAGAGGAGAGCTCAGGAGGCACGCACAGGAACGTTTGTAAAGCCCAGAGGGGACTGCAATGTCTGTGCTGTGGTATGAATTAAAGCTAACAAACTGTGATGTCTATAGAAAATCTAGCTATTTACCCAAGACATTGTCCAGAGCAAAAGATTTACCCTCAAGAAAATGAAAGATAAAGGTTTTTGAATACTTCCCAGCTGTAGAGTATTTTAGACATTTAGTGTTTACTGGACACATTTGAAAGGTTCATTCCAAATTTATGAGTCAGTCAGCTTGATGGCCACTGTATTAAAATTATGAAGTATCCTGTACCAAAAAGAAAACTAAAATCTCAGAAGAACTGGAAAAGGAATACGTAGTTTCCGGTCCCTGGCCATATTTAAGAGCAGTAGGTAGTGGTAGGATGGAGTCCTGTACCTTTGGGAGATGGGAGCTTCCACTTCACTGTCTTGTAATAATGGGCACTCAATAACTTGTAGAATTAATTTCAAAGCCATACTGAAAGCTGAAAAGCAGAGTAAAGAAGCACAGTCTGAAGGAGGCACACTGGGTATAACGTGACGCACTACTAAATTTCACCAGTTACCACCTGTAAGGGGAAAAAAAACATATTGGTCTAATCAAAGAGCGGGTAAGCATCCTGGGCCCAAAGGCAGACAACAGCCTGTGGTCACCGGCCAGATTGCAGAGAGCAGCTTTGACTTCAGCAGCTGACCAAGATGATTTTTGTTACAAAGCATCAGAAAAACACGGTTTTACAGACAAACTATCTTCATGGTTTCAGCTCTCCAGAGGAACATATACAGAAAGTGCATAATTCCCCTAGATGACCCCCTTAATGCAGGCTGGGAAATAGCTCTGGAAGCAAGGCATGCTTTGAACAGGCTAGCGCATTATTCCTTTTAGGAATGATCTCATCATGCAGTTGAAAAGAAATGTAGCCTCAATGTTTCTGGAAATAGAAATTCTCTCAGTGGAGAATGGTTGTTTGCTATGGGGATTAAAACTCTATCACTCTGAGGAATTTTTACAGAAAACAAATACTAGTAGAATTCTATACTTGAGTGGGACCAAGGGGTGTTGAAAACTCAAAGGAAGGCCAGGAGGAAAGTATGTTGGCCAACTTCAGATACAAACACAGAAATGGAAAGTCAATGTTAAATAAAACCCTGTAACATATTAAAAATGGCATCATAACATTCAGGAAAGTTGGTGAAAGTCTCATCTTTCATCAAAGTTTGGAGCAAAACCAGCAACAAGAAAACAGGTACATTCCATCATTTCTGTTAGCTGACATCGACAGCTGCTACTCATGGTCAGAAATAGTGCATTTGAGAAATTTCTCCTGTGTATACTTGATATGATTCAGAATATACTTGTCACCCATATGATGCCTGAAATTCAGAATTCATGAATATACAAGTTTCATTTACGATTAAAGATGCTTGCAACATGACAGCTTAAGTAGCATCTATGTGAATTTTTTTTCTAAAGGTGTTTTAAAAGCAAACCAAAGAAGCTGTATTAGTAATGCCTTTTCAAAAGAAGGCAACACAAAATATTTTATTTACTCAGTGTCTGGAACTGTAAACTGAAGGTTATGTCACTCCCCGTTTTGGTGAGACATCATTTTTTTCATTATGTCGAGTAGATATCAGCTGTAAATTAGGTCCTCCAGTCTCACATTGATGTTCAAATCTAAGAAAAGTTAGGGGAGTGGTTTTAGCTTTCCATGTTTTTTGAAAGACAGGGTGCATCTTTCCTTTTGTCCATGCTTAAAAAAAAACCCAAAAAACCCCAGTAGCAGTGCTGTACTCCAGAAATAGTTCAGAGTGGTAAATCCTAATATTCTTACAGTTTGATATTTGATGTCTAAGACCCAGAAAAGGGCAAGACTTTTGATTCATGTCATATACCTACTTAGATGTATGGTGAGTTGGCTCTTAATTATGGTAACAACTCCTAAGTCTAGCAATTCAGTAGTGGAGTGATGGATTCTACTTCAGTGTCAAGTTCATTATCTCAAGACACAGTTCTGATGACAGCTGTATCCTTGATAGGATTTAATCAGTCTGCTCCCATTAAATCCCTAGAACAGCATTACTTATACATATGGCATATGTTTAATCTCCGATGATTAAGTGACTCCCAAAAAAGCAAAGAGATATCTAAATGAAGAGGAGTTGAAGGATTATTATTCTTCTATCAGTATGGCAGGTCTCTCACATCTCCTGATTTTTTACATGGCAGTGCTGAGTGTTGGGGATTGGCTTCTCTTAGATTTCTCTCTGGGTTATAGGATGGGGCAGTAGGCTCTGACTTAGCAGAAGGAGCCAGTTGAGTCATTTTGATACCATCAGAATGTAGTCTCCAAACCCTCAGTCTACTCTGTGCTGAAATATCTGCTCCTCAAAGAAAAGCGGGCAAAAAAAAATCCACAAACAAGGCACCAAACACTTCACTAAGAAACTTGAGAAGCAGAGTGAGATATTTTCCTCCCAGACACCATTCTGTCTCATATGTTGAAGACAGAGATGGATCAGTAAGTGCAAATGGATAGATCAGGTTTTATTTCTTCTTGAAGTCAGAAGGGACTTACAGCATATGAAAACTGAAGTAAACAGGGACAAACACAGTCAGTAGAAATGATCAGACAAATTGAGACAAAGATTTTGAAAACGTCAGTAGCTCAGCAGAGCACAGACTGATCAGGAAAGGAAAACAGGAGGCAGGCAGGTGGTAGCTTTGCATACTTTAACATCGAGAGACCTGAGGGGGAGATGGCATCCACAGGGAGACAAACAGAATGAACATGGCTGTTCTGGGACTGCCAAAGTGCAGAGGACACGCTGAGTGTGCTGAGGAATGAATTCTACAGAGCACTCAGGCACTAACAGGTATTGAGAAAAACTACAGAACTTACCTTGACAGAGCAGTATGGACAAATACCCCATGGTTGGCTGCTACTTGATGCAACTTTTAAGCACTCTAAGGTTGCATCGCGGATGCACAGACTGCAGATGACTCACAAAGAAGCTGAAGTGATGCTGAATATGCAAGGACCATATCCAGGGATGGTCTTTTGCTGTTCTCTGAAAGAAGCAGTGTGTAAAGCTGTGGAAATGAACTGCTGGGGGAAAAAAAGGGAGTTAAACAGAGTATTTTTGTGGAAGAGAGATTTTGTGCAAGACTAATCTATTTAGAGGAAAGTGAACTTCTAGTGTAACCTGCAACTCACTGCTTAAGGGGGCAGACAAGAAGGATAATTCCGAAGGTATTCAATTAATAAAAGAGAAGAGGATAAATAAACATTAATTCAGCATAAAATCAAGACGCCAAGAACAAAATTAATCAAGGCACCCAGGGATAAGAGGAGATAAATGTGCTAATTTCCTATACAAAGATGCTACTGACCTGTGTGATAATAGGAATTGAAATTCATTTCTGAGCATAAATTCAGCTTTGTGGGAAAGAATGAAGCTTCATGATATCTCCACGGCTGGAATGCTTCTTCTTCTCCTATTACCTGTCTAGGAAGGGATGAGCGGACAAAGAGGAAGATTAAGTGTTATTCTATGTCAAAAATTATATTGTTTGCTGGAATCACTTGCCGCTTAGAAGCAAAAATTTAATGACTCTTTACAAGCCAATACCCTGACAGGTAGGACAGAGCGCCACAGGCCAATGACTTGAGCATAGGCTCATGAGCCTCACACTATGAGCAAGAAAGCATGTAGGTTACTGAGCCATGCAAAATCAGGGAATCAAAACAAAGGCAGGGGAGACTGTGGAGTTGATAATCATTAGTGATAGTTCATAGCAAAGAAGAGGAATCATCCAGTAGTCAGAAAAAAGGTACTTACGTGATAACATATAAAATTGCTAATAGAAGAGAAAAAAAAAATAAAAGAAGAGGAAAAGAGCAGCAAAGCACAATTAAGGATCCTCCCTCTTCATAGGTCAGTTTGTGGATGACTGGTTGGCCAGCACATCTCATTGGGTGCCCAGCAGTGTCATGTGAGCATGTAAATTGTTGGGCTGATAATGGGTAGTTCCAGCTCATTTCAATGTATAGAAACAATAAATGAGGTGATGGCTGTGTATTCCCAAGCTGTGTTCTTGGTCTTGCTCTTGAGCCTCTGCAGCTGCTAAATGACAGAATAAAGGTAACTTCAGTGTCACATTCTCGCTCGTCAGTGTTTGCCTCCTTGCACCTGAACCAGCTTGTTTGCACCTTGCCAGAATTTTTGACAGGAACAGCTGAAGAAGTCTTGCAGTTGTTGCTGCTCAGAACACAGCTGTTGCCTAAAAAAAAAAGATAACTTTTGATATTAAAATGTGAACGTGGGGAATACTGCTCTAAATCGTCATGCAATCAGACTTTTACTACTAGCCTGTTCAGAGTGAGCTCTGTGTAATGCTGCATAGCTCTATGTAGATACAACTTCAAGTGCTCATGATTTGAGCACATCTCCTCTGCATCTGTGAGCTGTCTGCTTTACATGAGCAGTTTCACAGTGTCACAAATGTGAGGACAGCTTTGATCACATCAAGTGGAGGTAAAAAACCCAAATGGAAAAGCATGAATAAATATAAAGTTAAAACTGTTAGAACCCTGAGGCTGAAAATGAACTCACTCCAGCTAAAAAGTCAGACCTGGGTGGTAAAATGACATAATGGTAATAATATTAATAATATTAATAAAAGTTTCATAAGCATTTCACAGAAAGGAAGGAAGGAAGGAAGGAAGGAAAAGAAAGAGAAAGAAAGAGAGAAAGGAAGAAAGAAAGAAAGAAAGAAAGAAGGAAAGAACAAACAGATATTGAGGAATGCAAATTAGGGCATAAAACTGTAATAAGTGGTAAAGGCACAAGGATCAGTGTTAGGAAAATTCACAATAAAAACAATATTGTGCAAGTAAATTTGGAACAAAGGAATATGTAAAGAAGTGAGTGGTTTTTTAAAATAGTAAATGATGTCTATAGAATTGTCTACAGTATAGCAGAGAAGATGTTTCTCTTTTGGGCTTTGTAGAGCAGTCAATATGCTGTGATGGCAGCACATCTAGTGATGACTATGGTGTATTTTCTCTTCTGACAGTGAGTCAAAGAAATCTCAAAAAGCAGCTATTGAAGGTGCATATTTTTATATCAGTAGTTCTGGATGGCTTGCACCAGAGAGTTTAAGATGTTTGAGCAGCTCTCTGCATCCTTAGCACTGACTTGCAATAAAACTTAAAACTGTAAGCTAGTTTCAGAAAACTGAAAGGAAGCCAGTGCTATAAGAAAATACAGAAAAGGCAAAGTAGAGAATGTGGTGGGCCTGCTGGGCCTTTCAGCTCTAAAGAATGGACAAAGCAAGGAGGGGTAGTAAAATTATTTCTTGTTGCCTAGGATCCATTGAAAATTAGTTGTGCTAGTTAACTTGGTATATTCTTTCAATGAAGTCATAAATTTGGTTGAAAAAGTAATAGAGCTGATGCAAGCACAGAACCTTCTACAACTTCTGACCACATTTTTATTAGAAATTAAAATATTACAAGGTTTTAAAAAATGCACATTAATTGTATGCTTTTCAACCTTAATTGAAAACTCAATGTGTGGATCTCTGAATACAACTGGCCGATGAGCATGATACTGTTTAGCATTTTTCTCAACAACTTCCAGAGAAGATTGACAGGTGAGATGAAACTGTGAGTGTCATAAGCTGTGAAGATGATCCCCCACTGCAAGTCTGGCATTAAAACCCTAGTAAGTTGTACACAGGCCGTGTTCACCATGGCTAAAGAGGACATGGAGGTCACAGCAGATAGAGACATGAAGATGAGTTCATGCTATGACTGTTCCATGGTGTTTCCAAGTACTTCCTCTCATTGGAAAAGACCTGAACTGTTAAAAACTGCAGGTGAATTTTACAATGAGAGTTGCACTAGTGGGACACCAACGATGTGAGAACAAGTAAGTTCTTTCAAGAAGGATTTTGTAAAAGGGCAGACAGTACAGAGAAGGAACATGGGAAGCATGAAAAGATCAAAAATTGTTCTTTATACTGATACAATCAAAGAGCTCTGCTGGCTTAGATTTATGCAGAGAAGATTAAGGGGATGACTTCATGTAGGCTTGTAAGTACTGACATGAGAGCAGAAATCTCATAATAGAGTGCCCTTCAGTACAGCAGACTGAGACATAATAAGATGTGTTGGCTGGAAGCTCAGGTTAGAAGGACCAGATGAGACAAAAAAGATACATTAAAGACACTGGATCTCCCTTTGGCAGGGGTATGTTCTTGATGCTCAGAAATGTTTAAATTAAATCTGTTTTACAGGGAACAGGAGAGATAGGGCTGAGCCCACCCTGAGCACATGTCTGGAGAGCTCCAACCCTGCTTCTCCTGAAGCTGAGCCATTGGGCTGCCAATTTGTACACTCAGGTCGTCACCAAGGACTGACATAACTTTGGTCCAGTGGAGAGCACACCTACAGCTTTGGTCTCTGATCCTGGGTCCTCGTTTTTGCCTTTCCCACAAAAAATCAGTTCAGGAAGACTCCATATATATTTTTTTTTCCCGTTCACTCACTTTCTAAAGGAGCTGGTGAATCAGAGTCTGGATTAGGCTACAACATCTACCAATTAGGATGAAGCCTAACTTAGTTTCAACTAACCACAGCAAAAGAGGGAAAAAGACAAGTGGACAGACTGAACACAACTGCCTCATGAGCAAAAAAGTATTAGAAAAATATTTCTAAAGAATAAAATACATCTTCAGTTAGTGTTAATTTTTCCCACACTGGCAAAATCCTTTCAGATTCTTCCTGGAGAGTGAAAGCAAATTGAAAGTTAAAAACCTGAAGATATGTTTCCCTGATGCATGAATATCTCACATTAGCATTAGTATAAATTACCTGTATGCTTCAAAGCCTGAGTAGGCTCAATGTTCAAATTGACTCCACGGGAGCTGTTAGGAACAAAGCAAACTGCACAAGAGGCTCCTGGAATACCTAATGCCACAGGCTAGTAAGAGCTTCCTTTATTTTCTTAGGACCCCCATGAAGCTAAATGTGTACCTTGGAAGAGGAATCTAAACAGTACTGTCTACACAGACTGGAGCCAAAGCTTATTTTTTTAAGGATGGAGACCATATGTGAAACCTACTGAAAATGAGAAATAAAAGATATATTTTAAAAATGTTATTTTAGCTGGGAGATATTTTTTCAGAGGTCAGTTACTACCCAAAACCTAAAGTGACTGGTTTTTTTCTCTTCTAGGTCTTTGTTGTATGGATTTTTTTAGTTAAAATACAATGGAGACCTGCTCAAAAGTAAGACAGCCCTTGGAGAGTGATTTCCATGCTACTGTAGACAAATTATCTCATGCAACAGATTTCTAGATTGGTAAAACCCTCTTACATGTTTCTGTCTTAAAAACTTGTGCTTGTTCAGATTCATGTATTCTGCTTGTAAATGAAATCAGTCACTTCTCAATAGAAATCTGTTATTTCACTCTCTTTTCGAGCAGCTGTATGGAAAAAATGTAAATAAGTGAAATTACATACTTGAATTTCATTTAGTTATTTAACTGATAAATGTTCATTGTTTGACTATTGCTGAATGAATACATTTTAACTGTAATTCTCCCCAAGATATTAATATCATCAGTGTGCTAGAACAATAAACTTCATAGACAGAACTATTAGGCATTATTTTACATAATTTTTCAGCTAATTTTTTGATTATTAATGAATACAAAGGCACAAACTATATTTTTTTTAAGGTAAAGTGTAAATAAATTAGACATTTAAAATATTCTTCTATCATTTCTCTTGATCAGTAGCTCATGCAAGCACTTTCATTGACTCAGGCTATACGAGCAATTTCTGAATAAAAGGTGTGCAGGGTGCCTAAATTTTAAAAAAACACCATGAATGAAAAGAATATATTGGACAGGTCTTTGTCTTTAAGTTAAGAAGGGACTCAATCCTGTTTCCTGTTTTATGAGTTAAAAAGATATAATCAGATGCATTTTTTAATCATTCAGCTAAAACTGGTCCCTCTCATCACCGTGTTTGTACAGAAAAACTGGGAAGGAAGTTGACACACAAAATCTCAAACCTCCATCACTGCTAGGTCCACAGCTGTACTAACTTTGCCTGATCTCTTGAGTGTTTTAAAGGGGCTGTCTCCTCTTTACAGCCATTTAGACTAAGTTATGGTTGACCATGCCCAACCAGTAAGACTCAGTAGAGTGGCACTGGTTCATCCTTCTAGCTCAGAGCTCATACATCTACACCAATGGGATTCAACATCTGGCTCTGTTTATGAGACAGACTGCTAGAAGTACCTCAGCAAATAGATCATTACCGACTGACGTAAAAAATTCCTAATATCCTCATCAGATGAATCCACACAGTAAATCTCACCATAATTTCTGGACAAAATTTTGAAACTGATACTCTTTGACAGCTCATATTTTCAAATGTAAATTTTTTTGTAATTTTCATCACCTACACAGTGTCAGGAAACATATTTCATCCAATAAACTCAAGGCCAAAATGATTGGTGCTACAGAAGATGTGAGCCAAGATCTGTAAACATCTAATGTTAGATTTTTTCTGTATTTTTTTATTCCCATAAGGCAGCTGGAGTGTGAGCTCAGTGAAATCTTCTTGGCTTCACAAGCTCCTGTGTTGGCAACAGTGGATTGAATTTCATCTTGTTATTTTAATTTAAATCAAAGCCACAAGTATCAATTAATCTTGGTTAACCAAAATTCATCCATTGATTCCCCCTTCTCAACTCCTATCCTTGCTGGAGTCATAAGGTTTGGTTTTCCTTCTGTGAACTAAGAATACAGACTCTAACTGCTGCTGAGCAGGTAGAGATGCTCAGTAAGAGCGCTATGGATGCTACTGAACATCCTGAGCACAGGAACAGATCTGTACATATCTTAATTTTTAAACCACTTCTTCTTCTGAGCCTTTTTATATCCTTGAATAGCTCTGTAGAACTTAGCATAAAACATGTCTTGCATAAAGATAGCCTCATGTGTATTTGCAGAATTGGGGCCATAGAGAATAACCCAAATCACTGCATCATTTTTAATTACACTCTACTATATGAATAAACCCCCACTAGTCATCATTAATTTTAGATGAAGTAAAACATTAGTTCAAGTAAAAATCTCAACTACCCTTGCTGCACTGGAGTTGTTTTTCAATTAAGGAAGTATTTGATCCATTAAAGTGAATGCTAAATATGATATGGATATCATAAACACAGTACTACACTGAAAAATACTTGCAGAAAATGAAAGCTCCCTTTCAACTCCAAAGGTGTAAAAAATTTATTAGCAGTTTAGAAAGCTCCTATTTAAAATTGACTACAAATTTCCTTCAAATGTAACTTATGTTTAAGTTTCTGTTGTGAAAATTTGAATATATGTTGCAGGTAAAGACAGTGTATGTCATCCTCTGTAAAAATAAAGCTCTGCTCATTCTTCTGATAAAGTTCTTTCTCTCTGTTCAACTGCCACCCCCAAATGTGCATGTGTATAATACAGGCACGAGAAGTGACAGCACTGCCTTCCGTACCCAAATCTGTTTCTAGTGTGAGGGAGAGGCATTATCACACGTGACAGATATACCTCTTCAAGCCATGCTGCTGTATATCCCACCGTACATATGCATCTAATATATGTTCTTTAGACTGAATGCATCTATTACCCTGAATTTCTCTATCAAACTCTTTTCATTGAGGGCAGAACTGTCAGACCTGCAGAAAACTGTCTTCAGTTGGAAAGTCATCCTCCATGTAGGAAGCCCAAGGCAGTTAAAAGGAATCTTGCAGTATCCTTGGCAATTCCACTCATGTTGCTTCATTATTTCCTCACATCTTGCTGAGAATCTGCCTTTCTTAAACTGATCAAGCTACAACCAGAATCAAAATCTTTATCCATATCCTTCAATACAAAGACTTAAAAAGGACAGATTTGAAACCTTCCTAGGTTTAAACCTTACAACCTCACAGATTAATATAGGTTGGAACGGGTTTCTGAATACTAATTAGTTCAACTTCCTGTTCAAAGCAAGGCCATATTCAAAGGTGGATCACCTTGTCCAGCGAAATTTTGAATGTCTCTAATGATGAAGATTTCACTTGGCAATTAGGGTCTATGGATACAAAGTTTTAGAGAAGAATATTAACTTTTGTTAGACCAGCAGATACAGCTGAAATAAACAGAAAAGCTTTCAAACTCTTCAGAACAATGTGGACAAATTGGCATTTTGAGTCAATCCAGCACTGTTAATTACATCAAAGCCATCATTAGCAACAGCATGAACTTTAAAACTGTTACTTTGAGATGAAAATTAGCATTTCAAGGATCAAAGCAAGGTGTTGGATCATGCTCAGACCTTGCCATGCTTGGCTTACCACTAGAAGGAGAGTCGTGAAAGGCTTTGGAGACCGGCATTTTTGATGACAGACAGGACTCGAGTTCCAGTACTGAAGGACTGCTGTCTCTTACTGCCCAGCAGTTTCCCTCTGGAAGCAAAGGGCAGTAACTCTTCAGTACCCTGCCTGGGCACTGTCTTGTGTCAGTAAAGACCATCCTCTTAGCTGCCACCACATGGAGGGTTGTGGCCAAAGGAAACTCTGTAAAACTTACTGAACAATGTTCTATTGCATCTGAGACTCCTTTGCATGTTCAGATTCTATATTCACTGCAGCAATCTGAATTGCCTTGATCAATAGCATTTGAGTGGTTATTCCTAAATTTTACCACTTTAATGCACTATTCTGCAGCATTACTGGTGAGACCATAATGACATATCTGCGCCTAGTAGTGCAGAGCCCTGCAGTGCGGGATCAGACTGTTAGAACTCTGAAGTTCGTGGTCTTACTAACATTTCTTACTGAGAGTAAATAAAATGCTAAACTGTAATTATAACTACCCCTCAAATGCTGTGATTTCTAAACTCTGTGTTTGCTTTTCTGGGGAAGGGGAAGCTGCTCATTTACAGAAAGAGGGATTTGGAAAATTTAATCCCTTAAAATTAATCCTTCTCCAAAGTACATATTAATGTATGTCCAAGGCAGTTTAATCAAGAATGAAACAGTAAAAATGTGTTTCTTAATAGAATGTGTATGCTGGAAAAATGACTCTGTTAGGGAGTCAGACTGATACAAGGGTGGGAACTCCCATTCTGGTTTAAAAGCTGCTCTGCAGAAGCCATGGGATGGCTGGTGTGTACCCAAGGTCACAGAGTGAGTCATAATGTGAGATCCCATGCTGAAAGGAACATGACCAACGCAGAGCATCAGCAAGTTTAACTTCTTCGGGCAGTGAAAGATAATAAAATTGTCTTTTTCTCATGTTTTGTTTTAACTTTGTGATTTATCTATCAGACTGTGTGTACAGGAGCCAGCTGGATCAGGGCTCCAAGCTGTGATCTCCTGAGGGTTTTTGTACTGATGTGTATTCCCATATGCCCAGATAAGAACTTAGTCTCAGACATAGCCTTTGGAAGGTGGCTTCAACAGATGAAGTGTAGATGTCTGT
Source organism: Ifrita kowaldi (assembly GCA_013398055.1). Classification (NCBI taxonomy): domain Eukaryota; kingdom Metazoa; phylum Chordata; class Aves; order Passeriformes; family Cinclosomatidae; genus Ifrita; species Ifrita kowaldi. The sequence goes on from VZRS01013544.1 coordinate 225,668, forward strand.
GGACTTTCAAGCAGTCCTGGGCTCTTCTTTCAGATAATGGGCAGAATTAGTTCTTCAGATATCAATTATCTCATTCTGAAATAGACACCTATATTTGGTCAGATAAGTTTCCTTCCATTGGGCAGAAATCCGATTTTGGGATGACACAGACATTAATGTTTATGTCACAGATGTCTGAAGAGAAGTGAATCCCCCAAAATGTTCACATTGTTATACGCATATTGATATAAATTATACCCAGTTTGGATCCTAATTTAACACTCTATCAGGGCTACAAGTCAGGAGTGTTGTCCCAATGTAGAATAACTATAAGAGTAAATTCAGGCTGATTCAGGCTTACCTCTTACCTGAGGTAAGACACTTAGGAAACCAGGAAAAGAAGAACTGATACATGCCTTTCAAACCATATTTTAGGCCATATTTCAGTAAGGAAAAAAATTACTTTAATGCTGTCCCCGTGGATGAAGAAACACTCTACATGTGAAGATTGAACACAGTGGATTATTTCCTTCACATTTAATAATTTTGATTCAAGTTATCAGTGCTAAAAATGTTCACTAATACTACCTTCTGTCAGAAACATAAGGTTCCAGGAGGAATTCACATCAGAGGCTTGAATATGGAACTTCCAGTTTAGTCCTCTGTTCCTGGGGTTCTCCTTGATATGTGACAAATCTTAGTTGTTTGATCAGGAGATGATTTTAAACACTTGGAAAACAATGAAAAAAAATTGAAACCCGAGTATTTATTCTAAAATAAAGTATTTTTCTCAGCTATCTCCTGTTTAAATTTCTTGTTTCTGTTATTTTTAGTCTTTATGCATAACCCAACCACAAAGACTAATGTCACTGAGAGCTGACATTCTGTTATGCTCATCCTAGAATCAGACAAATGTATTTAAATGAAGATATTACTGCAAAAACAGAGGATGTCTTTCAGGTAATAACTTTTCTCAGATCCTGCATGGAGATAGAATTTTCTAATCCATTTAAATGATACTGGTCTGGTTTCAGGCAAGGTCCATATGGCACTTGTTACTGTAAATAGTGCTCTGATCTTTCTATCCACTTTCCAATTCCAATCTCATGGCTTGGTATTTGAAGATTTGTTACCTGCCTTCTCTACCTAGTATCAGTCCCATGGGCAAACATTACCAGCAGTAATGATTATGAACCGGCATGTTGTGTACTTTTGTCAAGGTTTATTAAAGTGGTTTTCCAAGGAATCCCCCCAAAATAATTTTCTCTTGCAGTTCAGGTTTGCACTCTCTGGTGACTGTTTCTAAACCCCACAGAAGCCTGTTGGCCACACCAACCTCAGGAGAGGGAAATGGTCATTGAGTGTTCATTTCCCACCAAACACTGGCTCAGTGTGCACCACAACTGCAGTGATGATGCTGATCAGTAAAGTCATGGTATATATTTTAATAACTGAAATTGATGTAATGTAATCCACTGCACTAGATAGTGCAGCGGATTTACTCACAGAAAAAAAAGAAAAAAAAGGTAGATCATGCCCCAGTGGGTTTATAATCTTATAGTAAATCAAAAGGTTGCAAATAGTTATCAACAGGTAGGAAAAACTTTAACCAGTGGCTTCAGTGCATCAGCAGTCTAACTGCTCCCAAATCATTCTTTTTCTTATTAAGAAATTCAGGTGACCATACAAATCATAGAAGATCAGGGTGAAATATCAGCCTGCAGAGTTCATCAAGTCCATCCCCTGCCAAAGGTAGAAACCTCCATACTTATTCCATTCCTACTTTTACTCAGACACATACACTATACTGCATGTACTACAGCTGAGCAACCTGTCACAGAGCTTTATTAGCTTTATTACTGCACGCTTTCTCCTGATGTTTAATCTGAGCTTTACATGCCAGAATTCGTCACAGAGATGAGAAATAGATTTTTCTGTTTGTCTTGACAGCAACTTTTTGAAAATCCTCTAATGGTTTGAGTTGGAAGGGACCTTAAAGATCATCTAGTTTCAAGCCCCCCGCCATAGGCAGGGACAGCTTCCACTAAACCAGGTTGCTCAAAACCCCATCCAGCTTGGTGTTGAACAATCCCAGAGCTAGGGGATCCAAACCTTCTCTGGTGAACCTGTACAAGTGCCTTATCACCCCCAGAGTAAAGAACTTCTTCCTAATATCGAATCTAAACCCGCTCTCTCTCAGTTTAAAGCCATTCCCTCCTGTTCTATCACTCTGTGCCCTTGTCAAAAGTCTCTCTCTACCTTCCTTATAGGCCCTTTTAGGCACTGGCAGGTGCTCCTAGGTCGCCCCAGAGCTTCTCTTCTAGAGGCTGAACACCCCATAGCAGAGGTGCTCCAGCCCTCTGAGCATCATCATGGTCTCCTCTGAACTCACTCCAATAGGTCCATGTCCTTCTTTCCTTGGGGGCCCCAGAGCTGGGTGCAGTATTCCAGGTGGGGTACATTTGCTAAATGGCCAGATTCATACAGCATCAGTACAGCTAATGCACCATTTTTCATAGTCACAAAGATGGAAAATACTTTATGCATTTATTTTAATTTGGGAACTGAATACTTTCAGAAGTCATTCTCAGCACTAAAGGTAAGATTACTAGAGCACATTTAGCAATCTTTTGAATCTGGATAAAATATGAGAGATGTCTCTATCATGCATTATGATCAGGAAACCAAACTCCCTGGAGTTATCTTAAAACATACCTGTGCACATTCATCAATCTTATTTTGGAAGTATTATACCATTTGTCAAGATTTCTGGGCTTTGGTTTGTGTATCAGTTAGGTCTAGAATCTCATCCATTTTCTCTGTAAGCAAATTATTGTGACCAATAGCAAATTCTTCACTAGAGACACTCAAAAAAGCATCGTGGACTGAGTCCATGGCAGGCACAAGTGTTAGAGTGTTAGAAGACAAAAAAAATGATGTGCATTTTAAGAATACCCCAAGCACATCTAGCCACACCTACAAACTGCTGGCTTGGAGGAGTGAACAGGTCAGGAATAACAGTGCTTAAAAAAGAATCAGGAATCCAGAGAACTTAATGAAAAGTGTTCCATTAATTTATGTGAATATTTCATAAGTGTTCAGGGTATTATAGCTGAAAACCACTCAACAGAGTTTTAACCAGCACCTTGTTCATGGACATAAAACTACAGCTGCTTCCTTAAAGCAACCTTCCTTTCTCCTTTATTTCCTGCTTGAGGGCAGTGAGTGCTGGGGGCTGCCACAGCCCAGCCTATGGGGTTCGTGCTGTGCAGCTGCTGCCTGCACTTGTCTCCTCTTCCCATTTCACCATTGCTCAGCACATCTATTTGGAGCAGAACTAAAGTGTTTGCTCTAGAGGTGAACCCAGAGGAATGCAGAAGGAATGAAAGGGCCAGCAGGATTCCTCTCTGAGCAGTGACTCTGCAGTGCTTGAGGCTGTTTTCTCTTACTTTCTCCCTCAACTTCTATAATAAATTTATTTGTTTTTAACTTCCCAAAGAGTTGAGGGTGTGGCAATGTGATCTTTGTATGTTCACTTGTGATGGAGGGAATTGTATAGAAAACATTTTTCAGATGTAATTCCGTCACTTCAGAACATTGATTTCCATTTATCATCCATTTCTCCTCCTCTCAGCTTCTTTCATTAGGGTTTTTCCTCCCAGTCTCCTGATTTACCAGACTACTTCTAGCTCATGGCTAAATCCTAAAACATTATATTTTTTCATCTTATCTTCTTTTCCCCCTTTCACTCCTCTGTCCTTAGAATGATGAGTTCAAAGGAATTACAGTAATCCAAAAAAGTTATTTTAACTTTTTGGAGGATCTGTCTTCTTGTTTACACACCTCATTGCAATTCCTGTCTGCTATGTGGGCTGCCTGTACTGGATGTACCGCCACGTACCACCGATTCCTTGGATCCTTCAGAAAAGTTTGTTTATTTAGGCTATTTTGTTGCAGCTGAATTTTTCCTCATATGTATGGGGGCATTTATCATTTATCAAAGCCAAATGCTAACCTACAGATTAACATTTGTTAAGAATTTCCTGGGTCTGACTGATAAAATGATTAAGGAAAAGAAAAGATGCTTCATGATGCTACAGAAAATGCAAATGTTAATTTTAGCAGATCTAAGATCAAAAGCTGAAATGAAATAACATTTTAAATGGCCAAATTGAATGAACTGAAAAATGCACCATCCGGAAAACATTCCATCTGACTCCCAACTGACATCTTAAGTAAATAATTTTAGTAAACAAATAAGAGACAGAATTGAAAAGAAACAGATTGAAAGGGAATGAAAATATCTGTATGAAGGCTGCATCCCATACTTTTATGAGTTACAGCTGATATCAGAGGAAAGCCATAATTACTAAGCAAATCTCTCATACTCATCAAACGACTGGAAGATCTTTCATGCTGGCAAAACAACTCCTGAGCTTCCCCAAGTAACTGCCACATTTCCATAGAAGGGGGATATTTTCCATGCTTGGGCTATTATGCAGTTATTTCATTGCCACTTTGATTTTTCTAATCCTCTGATGGACAAACTACTTTGCAAACACTGTGATTTTAAAATTCTTCATAGTTAAAGAAACAAAAAGAAGACCCACTTTGACATCCCAGTGAAACTTTCTGTGATTGGAATGAATTCTTAAAAAATCTCACTCACTGTCCTCATTTCCCAGTGCCAGCACCATGTCTGTGTGCAAGCCACGGATATCTACGCCCCCTTACAGCAGGGTGATCCACTGCATGCAGTGGGTTTGATCATGTGCTCTGTGCTCATGAGATAATTTGTTCCGCACTGGATAAAGAAATTTTCTGTAACTTCAAGCTTTGTTTCATGATTTGAAAAGTTAGGTACTATTGACTACAGGCTGGCAGACATCTTGTTGGCATTTTTAGCTGCCTTTTTCGTGAAACTGACAACATCTTTCTCTGTTGAGGCTGAGATTCTTTACCACCTATAAGTTTTCCTCAGCAGGGAAAAGGGACCTTTCTCTCTGTCCCTAAACTGCTCATCTCTGCCCTGATAATTCATATTCCCTTTATATATATATATATATATATGTATGTATGTATGTATGTATGTAAAAGTCAGTGCCTGATTAAGACAGTGGATAATTGTGTTAGTCTGGTGTTATGTACCTGGTTTTCATCTGGCATACTGGGGATTTTTCTTTCCTGAAATTTATGTATGCAGTTGAGTCACTTCATATTAATTTCTTTCTAGTTCACTTGTAAACATTTTAGAGCAAAAGCAAGCTCTATATCCCAGGGTTTGTCCTAAGATCAGAAAGGCCTGATCTGCTGGTACTGAAATGGAAAAGTTTCTTGCTGTCTTCCACAGTCATGCCTGCAGCATCATAGCCCAGTTAAAGCCCCCCTAAAAGCTTTTGTCAAGCAGCATATTTTTCCTCTGAGGAAAATTCCAGTCATATCTTCTGGGAACAGAGACCAGCCCTGCATCTCCATGGGCAAAGCAAGAGTCAGGCAGTGCATGTCCCTCAGGGCAAGCGCCTCCCACGCCTGCACCCACACCCACACCAGGCTGCCACAGCTGGCATCATTGTACCCTGAGCTGCTCCCTGCAGCGGTGAGGCCCATTCCTGCTGGGAATTGCAGCAAGGGTTGCTGATGAAGCACTGGAGTTAAACAGAGCAGTGGTCCAGAGGGAGAGTGAAAGAGCACAGGAGGAATAAAGAACAGTTCTTCAACAGGAAGGGTTTGGCTGCTCCCTTCAACATCAACCCCGACGCAATATATTCTGCTCTCAACTGCTTTACTACCCCAATACATCAAACTTATCAACCTTTGCTTTTACTGGAGCTCTTTGCTAGAGTTATTCTCTTTAATTATATTTTTAATGCTTCACCACTGAGAAAGATGAAAAGAACAAGTTCACTGTCTCTCACTACCTTCCTCAATGAAGCCAATGAAGATTTGTCCCATTTTTATAGCTTAAAAATTACTTAATAAATCTTTATAGGCTGAGGAACAGTAAAAGCTCTAGCTCTCTTTTAGGCAGAAAAAACCCCCACACGTATGAGGATAAATTATTGAGTTTAATACATCTTACTTCTCACTAAATAATGTTAGCACACTACTCAGAGAAATATTGGAATAAAAATGAATGGATATACATTATAATATTACATACAATTTGTCTGACATATTTAATCATCTTTATGCCTTCCACACGATGAAAAGTACTTTCAGGGGAGAATCTTGACGACAATAGTACAGGTAAGTGGTAGGTCAAAACCACGTTTCCACCCTGAGTTTTTGGTCAACAGATTTAGTGCAAATACATACTTCTTTCAATTTATCCTGCGCATGGCAAAGAGAGTTTTTAAATAAGATATTAAGGTGACAATGTACCAGGGAAGCTGCAATTTTTCTGCAGTGACTTCTGCAGCTTAAAATGTTGACTGCAATATATACTGCTAGAAAATCATAATTGAAAATCAAATATTCACAAAAAATTTACAGCAATTTATATCTGGATTTAGTGAACAACCCTCCATTTTAGGTGCAAAGACAAAATTGTGATATTTTCCAGTCTAATACCTGCTGAAATAGCCATGATTTCTGAGTTTATTAATATACGGGGTCTCATTTTGATTTTTTTTTTTTTTTTTACTAATTTCGAGTATTTTTTTAAGTACTTACTGTTTTTTGAGAGGCTTTTTCAGAGATTTTGGTAAACAAGATAAAGTAAAAACTGCCTCTTTGGTTTTTCAGGCACTTTCAACTGCAATGAGAATCAGAAAAATGCCACAGTTAATTTCTGTGCACTCCTTCACTGATGACACCATTCCCCCTCTCCCTGAGAGAGCAAGTGCATTTACACACTCACACCTAATTGCACACAGACTATGTTTTGGATTTGGGTTTTTTTTCTTCTTTGGAAAGGAAAGGAGGCAGGGAATTCTCCTCTGCTCGTCCCTTGTCAGACAAACTTCTACTGGTGAAAACCCCTGAGCAAGGAGAAGGAAGGTGATTTTCAGATCCCTGGCTGAAAGGCTTCTGTTTGAGAGCAAAAAGTAGCTTGGCCAGGGGACTAAAGGCAAATAAGCAAACCTTTCTAAGTAACATTTTGGGAGGCCAAAGGAGATGTCTGGATGTCACTTCTTACATTAGGATCACTGCATTAAAAAATCCATTAAAAGTCTTTGAGGCAGGCAACAGAACTCAAAATAGCACCTTATTCTCCAGATGACGGGCAACAGAATGGTTACTGGTCTGACATAAAAGTATTTTCCTAAGAAAAACCTCTGCCAGAGAATCAGAGTACCAGGTACCTCAAAACCTCAAAGTAAAGCTAGAAATAAATTGACACTGCAAGCACTGATATTAACTAATAGAATCCATATTTTATTTATACTCTACCATCCTTTAGAGGTAAGCAGATTTAGACAAATATTTCTGATAGAAAATCAGCAATACTACTGTGTTCTGAAGAAAATTGTTTCCATGACATTCTGAAGGAAATAATTGAAAGAAAACTTCTTTATACAACTAAAACAAATATGTTTGAATGTTTCAAAGAAGAATCATATATTCTGGACTTGAGGCTTGATTTACTCGCCTAAATTTTGGCAACAAAGGCCTGAACATAGTGCCTACTTTGTACCTGCACGTAAAGCAGGATTTGCTCTGGCATTGGCACTGGCACTAAATATCTAGGATTAGACAACTGAATTGAGCCCCTTTTCTTGTTCTATTTGAAGATGAAAACAACAACTGAAAAGCCTCAAAATAGCTTATAAAATCAACATTCAAAGCTTTAGCTCAGTGGTAGAAAATTAGTACTTTTCATTGATAAGGTGATAGATTTTCATTGTAGTCAAGTAGTAGTAGTAGTATTGAGTTCCATGATATCGAAAAATATAGATTAACCATAACCATATTCTTTGATTAAGATATTTGGACAGTAAGAATCAGGCTAAATACATAGGTTTACAGTAGGAAAATCTCTCTTATTGTCAAACATTCTACAAAGACATTGCATGAATGCATCGGCACCTACTTGTCTTGGCTGCCATGTTTTTCTTTCTCCTGAAGAAATAAACTGTCCAGATTATTTTAAAGAAACCTTTCTTCTTAGTGACTTTAAGCTTAAAACAACTTCTTCAGTAAATGCAACCCTCAAGGGATTTATTGCAGATTCCAAGGGACATTAAAATGCAATAATTAAGCACTGCAGAAACAGGAATTTTGTATGAAAATGGCTCATAGAGCTTGCTGCTGTCTATCTTCAAAATATTTAAAAATTGTTTTCCAGTAAATTCAAATGAGTTGTTGTTTTATCCTTCATTTTTAACATGAATGCAGGAGATCCATAAAAAGGATTTTTTTAACCCAAAGAAACACCAGAGTTCCAGGAATAATTTATTTGTGCTTATTTATACCTATTACCAATTTTGAGATTCTTTATTTTTTGATAACTCATAGATTCATATTGATGCATGTAGGATACCTCTACAACATTGATTAGATTTACTAACATTAGAAATGCATTTCTTTCTTTGTTGATCAATATTCATTCTCCTGGAACTTCAGATTTTATTATTTGATGAATTCTCCAAGCATCTTAATGTTTTCAAATCCAGGAATATTGCAAACTCATAAAACAAATGTTTGCCTCACCTTATGTTATCAGGATCAAATACTGAAGTTATTTGAATACCATTCTATTCTCTTCAAGGTATTGAAATCATAAAGAAAAGTATAGCCTGCTGACATTTTCACTGGTTTGTTATTCAGTGTCTTCCTTATGCCTTTTAAAATATGACAAGATGGGACATTTTCAACTGAAATTCACTCTCAGCTTCTTGAGCCATCCATAGTAATGCACTTAACTGGCTTGTCATGACTATTCTAACATCTCTCTTTTCATTCCTTTTAATGTAGATATAGATCTTTCCATGCTAGTCACCAATGAGAAGCACTTGAAATACACTACTTTAAGGCAACGTGTCAAGAACATTGGAATAAACCTGCAATAAAAAGATGTGTTGGAAGTAAAAGGAGATATGGCAACAAAAATGGCAATATGACTCTTCCTTCTAACAGTGAATGTAAAACATGAGTAAGTGTTCTTCATTTCTATAGCAATCAATTCATAAATACACAGACACGGATCATTAGCATTTGCAAACAAACATCGCCTCTTTTCGAACAGCTGAGAACCCCAAGTGCAATGAATGATGCTTTTCATATTCCAAATCAATATATTTTTTATGTTTGTTTTCTATTTGTTTCCAAAATCAATTAGGATTTCAATAATGTTAGTATTATTATAAGGGTGCATGCTCAGTCACAAAATTGGATATTTTACTCTGCTCTTGAAATAGTTTCTTTAAGTCTCAAAGCTAAGAGAAGGTAACAATCCAATATCTACTTTATCAGTAATTGAATGGTCACAAGACTGTCTAGAGGAAGCCACAGCAGAGGCCACTTCTTTTTCTCATATATATGGACTACTAAACATCTTGGCAGATACTGACTGTCATTGGAATGCCTGAATTAAAAGTATCTTTTATTGTAACCAGCAAGAATTGGGGATGATCTCTAACATCAGACAAGTCAGTGCACACCCCTGTTCCCTTCTGGGAATTACAAAATGAACTACAACCAGCTGACTTTCCCACTATTCTGTCTCTTCAGTGCTCTCCTTGTGTCTTCTAAAATATGTGTCTCCCACTCAACTGAAATTCAGTGGTATTTAGGTTTTGCAGACACAGTCTCCACTACTGATCTCCAGCTTTACACTAAGGAGTAATGTTTGCTGCTTTGTTATTCAGTCATGAATTCTGCCTAGAGAGCAAAAGCTTGCACCTTCACCCTCCAAAGAACAAAAAGAGACACAGTCTGGGTCTGCCAGCATGCAGCAGTATTCTGGGGGCTCTGCTGCTGATTTGGGATCAGGAAACTGCCCAGACATACTGTTACAACTCTCCAGCTCATCTGAGAGGAAGCAGGGTCCCAGGTGCCGCTTTGCCTCCTCTCTTGGAAGGGACATGTGGTGTGTCTGTGCACACCTTGGGGAGCAGGGATTGGGTGGTGGCAGAGGCTCCTCAAACGCCTCAGCAGAATGTACCAGGGTGTTATCAGGAGAAAATCAACATGGGCGTCGCTATTTACCAGTTTGCCACTATGTGGAGCACACTAAGGGCTTTTCTCTCCTCTCATTTTCTCCAGTATAAATCAGGATGAATCCTGTTGAACATTGTCAATTTAGGCCAATATTAACCTGGAACAAATGTCTGTATAAGGCCTCTTTATGTATACTGAGAGACAGGGCTTTGTTGCTGTAATTACATTTTTTTAAAGATGTGAGTTGCATAAATCCCATAATCATTTCCTCTGCCTATTATGGCTGTAATCTGCAGCTCAAGAAGATTCCTAATTAATATTAATCCTCACCCTATGCACAGTGTGTTTTGGCAAGTAATTAGGTCTGAAGGGATGGCCAAACACACTGATCTTCAAATTTTGAACAATTTAATTATGGGCTTGTTTTCTGCATGGAGCTGCATAAGACAAGAGTTTAGCAGAGAGCATCAGTGCGGTCCTCCTCCAGAGGCTGGCTCTGGAGCCACAGCAGAGAGTGCTCTGCAGGAGGGGAGCAGCACAGGCTGTTAAGACCTTCTGCCCAAAACCACTGGATTTCAGAAGAAGCCAAACTACCAGCTCACATGAGTGACCACCTGGAGGCTGCTCAGTCGGACTGTTGAATTTGCTGCAAATGCCTTCCTGAGAGAAGCTGATCTAACAACTGAAAACAGAAAGTAGACACTCAAAAGGAAGAATGCATTAAATTTTAAGGGGGTTCAACAATAAAGAAGGTGCCTTTTTAATGGATTTGCAAATAATTTTGCATGACTCTGCACATGAGAAACTACTCTTTACTCTTTAAGAAATGAAGTCCTTTCTTAGATATTTTTAGTATTTTTCAGCTTTTTGTACTCATTAAGCTGATGCTGAGGCCACCTGCAAGCACAAGTTACTGTTCTAAATAAGGAGGAAACCTCCCCTGTTCCAACCTGTCACTCATTAGCTGTTTCTTCCATGCCAGATAATGGGATCTTCACTGATAGGGGGAGCTCTGAACTCTTCACCTGCTCTCTTTAACATATTCTAAAGAAATTGTGAAAATTAACACCAGTAAAAATCACGTTACACTTCTCACTCAAATTTTCAGAGATGAAAGAGGATCCAACTTGCTTCTGCCCAGTCAGAGGTGCCAGAAAAAGTGCTCCAAGTACCAGAACAGGATTGCTAATTTTTCAATGACATAAGTGATAGGGAGTGATAATACAAATAGTTAAATGTGTAATGATTAGTAACAAATGTTTTATAAATGATTAAATGTGTTTGCACAGGTGCTTCAGAAAGGCCTTACTTGCAAACTCTTTACATATAACCTAAGTGTCACTGTGGTGGATTTCAGCCAAGATTTGCACCTGCTGGAATTGCTTAATACAAAGAGCATGAATCAGAACATCAGACTGGGATGGTCATAATTAAAGATCAAGAGAGGAAAAAAGAATCAAGTAATATTCCTATGATGCATCGGTATTTCCTTACAGGACACTCCCTGCACTGTCAAGCATGGTCACAGGCTTTGATGGCAGAGTTACCTGAATCTTAGACATCTATCAGAAGTAGAACACAAATAAGGCACTTTTAATATTGTGCTAAACTGGCTTCCATAGCTGCAGTTACTTAAATGATCGAGGACTGGTAGCAGTTACCAGAGGTTTCTGATTGATTATGGTCTTCCTACTGCTAAACAATGACTTCAATGAGTTATACCTTTTTGATCACCTGAACTTTTTGTGAACTTGAAATCAACATTTGCTTTGCATGACAGAGAAATAGCAGGATACAGTACTTGCTGCCAGTCCTGCTGTGCATCTTTTTTGAGTTAAACTGTTCTTGTTTGGAAAAGCCTATGTTCACCACATTCAGTAGATAATTTGTTCCTAAAGGCACACTGCAATTTTTGACATAATACTCTTGATGATTGCCATTAGCCTAGATAACATAGAGCATGAACTACTGCACACTGAAGGCGTTGAAAAAATTCTAAGATCAGAAAAAACACAGCATGTGAGCCCATACTCCCAAAATGTTTTGTGAAATGAAGAGGGGATGAAAAGAGTGGTTTCATCCCTCCTTCCTCTCCTGTCTCTCTCCTTTCCTCTCTCCATTTATTCCTTGCTTCAGCTTTCTTACTGGCAAACATGAGCAAGAATGAGTTACAGGAATTAAAAATTAATTTTATGACACCTTTTCTACTTTGCAAGATGCTTCTAATGAGTCATTTTCACTTAAAAATTTTGCTGACTCTTAGTTACTTATTGATATTTACTGATTTGCCATTTCTAAATATAAGGCCCCATTTATCAAAATACAGGAGATGCATAATTTTAATTAAATGGTGGAATTCAAATCCAAAGTAGACAGTAAAATGTCAAAGGCATCTCATTGACCTGCATTCTCCAGTGGATTGCATAAAGTGTACTGAGAGATAAGGTAAAAGTAGGGAGGTAATGCTTTCTAAAAGTCACTGCTCCTAACTTATTCCAAATTTTGGGCTGCTTTATGGACTACGCAATTGTTATAGAAGCTGGAAATAGTCTCAAGTCATCAAAGAAGAGCAATATTACAACACAGACAGAGTGTCAGCATTCTTGGCAATATTTTAGCAGCATTTGTGAAAATTACTACCGTTTAATATCAAGCTGGAACAAATGAATATGTTAAGGAAAAGAGTAATATTGTTTACAAGGCTTTTACTAGTTCTTACTAGCAAGGTGACATCAATGATATGTTGACTTGACAGACACAGATACAGTGTTCAGATACAGTCAAGGCTCACTTGACAGTAGTGAAAAATATTTTTGATTGAATAGTCCTCTTTTGGAAGGACAGTTTTCCCTCAAAATTAAATAAGTGAAGAAGTGCTGGCTCTCCTCTGATAACATTACTAGAAATCATGTACCTCTTTTCTGTATATGATGAAATTTACAGACACTGGGGGGGTATGAACATCAATTATACACAACCAGCATGAAAATGAAAAATTAGAAAAATATTTATAGCTTTAAAGTGAAGGATGAATACATAAGGAAAGGCTTTCAATTGTAACATTCAATTAAGCTTTCTGATTTGGCAGAAACTGTATCTGACATTACGCAAAAAGAATAGGAAGCCAACTGTAAATTTTATATTAATACAGCAGAGATTGCTTTTTATTGAAATCAGTAAAGAAGACAGGAATAGCAATACCACATGGGATGCTATTACAGAAAAAAAAAGGCAGGATAAGTTAAATCTACTGAATGCATTAAGGCCAGAAAAGTAAACAAAGAAAAATAGAAATATATGAAGAAAGATAAAACAGTAAAAGATCACCCCAAGAAAGATAAAAGAGGCTCTGTTGATAGACACTGAAAGCAGAAACAGCAGTCCTGAAGGAAGACATGAGAACTTTTTATCAAACTGTTTAAAGATACAAGTAAAGTGCAACAAGGAGCAATGTCTGGAAAAAATAAACCTCACCTTATTTTAAAGGGAAATCTAAGACAGACAGAACACCTCCCAAACACTGCAAAAAAACCCCACCTTATTTTTCCAATGAAAGAAGATAGAACTTGATGACTGTTTTGAAGTAGTGAAATCTTCATGAGCTTAAAGTAGTTGCCGAAAGATGAAGAATGTTAAATTAACACATGCAATTCAAATCACTGTAGCACAGATATAAGGAAATGAAATGGACAACATGATATTTGGAGATATCCCCATGGTTCAACGGGAAGCAGAAATAATACAATCTGCTCTCATTTCCATGGAAAGTCTTCAGCGCAGTCCACTCCACTGTTTTGAAGTTGCCACTCAAACCAGACAGAGGAAACATGGCAAATATTTGCTCTAATTGATCCTGTGCAGACAAGACCTTCATTCTGCCAAGCATCAGAGAATAAACTACAACATGGGAGATGCCTCTTCTCCTGTACTGCATGGGATTTGATTTAATGGTGGATTATCATGGCAAGTAGTACCCCCCTTTGAAATCTCTTGGATGGTGAACCAGAATATTAAGCATTAGTGTGCCATGAAGTAGATGCAGCTGGGAGGGGATGAACCTTGATGACCAAGACTGCATCTTCTTCTCCCCCACCCTCCCTCACCACCCTCATTCCCCCATTGGAATGGATTCTGTTACTGGATCGCTACTGGACCATTACTTTGGAAATGGTTATTTCGATATAAATGCAGACAGAGAAGATGTAAGGCTTTGCAGCCAAAATCTGTCTCATCATGAAAGGGCTGTCTTACACTTATGCCAAACAGGCCCTACAATTAATAAATTAGAGATAGGCAATGCCACAGATGATAAATTATCTGCACAGATTTCTTCCTACTTACAAACTGAAGCTTTTACAAACTTGCATAACCCCATTCAAAATGCAAAATAAATGTATTCTTGATATAAGTTAAAACCAACAAACTCTTTCCATACATATTACTGTGCAGAAGAATTTCATAATTAAAAAACCCACTGAAATCAAGAGCAAGAGTCCTCAAATACAGTGCAGAGTCCTGGAAAAATAATGCACTCATCCTGTGCAAAAGGCACAGCTATCAGAGCAGGTGTCTGTGAAGGCTATTTAAAGTATTGACTTAATAAATTAGAAATGAAGAAGCCTTAAAATGAGTACAGATAATGGAAACAGTACAAACTGAATGAAGGAAGAGAAGGGACACAGATCTATTTTTCATGATTCTCCAACAACAGGGAGAATCAAACCAAAACATCTGCAGTAGCCCCAGGTTTGGCTCCAAAGGGCTGAACCCATGTCACTGCAACACAGTTGAGGTTGATGTGATCCTGTTATGAGAGCAAAAAAGACTTACAGAAACCAGCCAGACAGGATATGGCTGACTCACATGATTTGACTTCTGGTTTATGGTCTAACCAGCACAGTGACAATGTTTACTGGGAGCATGAAAAAGGGTTACAAACATACAACAGAAGAAAAATTGCAGAAGGGAGCTGAACCAATAAACTTCTTCATTCTATTTTAGCTCAAGCATAATAGCTACTTCAAGTGTTTAGTAACACTTTTTAGGTGTTACTAAATTAACATTTAAGTTAATTTGTCAGTTACAGATTAAGTGTTACTTCCAGATCAACGAAAATGTAACAAATAATCTGGTTTTGATTTGGTCTTGATCCCTAAATTGTCAGTGAAATATTATTTTCACACAGAAGAATGAGTTTCAATCAGACTCATCTAAACTAAACTTTTCTCCTACTCTGGATATTGTACTACAAAAATAAAAACTGGAAAAGGTATTCATGTCCAAGATGCTTTAAGAAAAAAAAATTGATTCTGAAAACTGCTTAGATTTCCATACTTCTCATTAAATATATCTAGTAATCCCAAACAAATAAAAATTCCTGTAGTATTATTTTCACAAACTTTCATTCTCATTTTATGGAAGGCTTCAAATAAATTAATTTAAAATTACTTTGGGATTAATTTTTGGGGGGAGGACAGGTAACAAAGAAAGAAAAAAACTGGTCAAAATAACATTTTCAAAGAAAACATCAGTTGATGCCTAGATTTACAAAAGAGTACAATATTCATATGTCACAGGAAAAATGATCCAGTGCTGTCACAAGCATCAAAGTGGAAGCAGCTTGACTCTTAGGTCTTTTGAAAATTTGGCTCCATGTGTGGATATTAGAATTTTGCCCTGACTTCTGTGAGGAATTTACAGGTTAACATCCATTTAACGCTACAGAATTTCACAATCTTTCCCTTGATAACAATATTCAAGTTTTAAAGGCCCCGAACTCCCCTCCAAAGTAACTTCTGCTTTCCTTATATTTAGTTCCTTTCTTTTAAAATCCAGGACAGTCTACTTATTCTTCAACTCTTAACCCATTTTTCTATCACTTTGTTTGTACTGCAGGTTATCTTTTTAACTACTCACAGAGATTTCAGCTAACTCATTCTACTTGTTCATGGCATCTTGAGCAGATTTATAACACAAATTTTGTCTCAGAAAGTATATATATGAACAGAATGTTTTGACAACAGTCAGTTTCTTGTACGGTCGATAAGACTGTAAAATTTTCTCTATTGATGTAAAGCTTAGTTTGAGAGATTAGAGAATACTTCCAGATGTTTAATAAATCAGGATGTCCTGTAAAACTCTTTGTTTATCTGAGACACATTTTCAAAGTCACAAGGGGGAAGTAAGGAACCCAGTTCCCACTGAAAACCAAATATCACCCCCTTTATTAAGAAGGCTGACATATTTCCTCTACACATGATAACACTGATCTTCTGTGGATGGAGGAATTAATTTTTTAAAAATGCATGGAAGAGCATTTCATAGCATGGTTAAAATTGTGATGTCTTAAAGACATGAAATAGAATAAGAGAGGTTTTTAGGGGGCAGTATTTTCCACTAACCCATCTGATACACTAAGGAGGAAAACATTAACAAGATTTCAGGCCCACAGATTGTAAACAGAAGAGGCAAAACATGTTTGGAAATGCAAACCAGCAGTGACACCTTTTTCTCCTAAATCTATGTGTGTGCAAGCACAGCGGTATGCCCTTGTGACAGCATTATTAAGGTCAAATATTCTTAAATGACCTAAGAGAAGCCTGTCGGTTTGGGTCAGGAGGAATGTTCCCACCAACTTCAGTGGCTACGTTGCTGTCACCTCTGGTAATTGTCCCTGAATTTGGGCCTGAGTTGAGGGCACCACTGGCCACTCTCCCAGTGACAGCTTTAGGATTTCCCAAAACTTAAACTCAGGTGCAGGTCATGGGTCTGTTCTGCCAATGAGCTCTGGTAGCTCAAACTGAAATAAAGGTGAGTCCAGCTTGAGAATCCACACAAAAACCAGTAAAAATTGGAGACAACAAACTATAAGAAATAGTTCTGCTCCCATGGAATCTTCTCAGCCTGCTGTGGTAGGAGGTTTGTGGTTAGATGTTGGATGAGAGAACCAGAGCAGCAGTGACAGTGTACAGATGGATGAGTATGGCACGATATCTACTGGATTACTTCAGGAAGAGTGGGTTTGGATCAGTTTAGGCCAAATCGAGTTTATTGCCTAAAAGTGCCTCATCCAGCCTTTAAACTGCACTTTTTCTTGAACAGATATTGTTAACAGCCACCAGGCATAAGCTCCAATAAAGGCCAAGCTGATAACTACAGGGAGGCTAGACGTGAGAATGAACGTAACAATGCAGGGGTTTGGAAGGAAAAAAGGCAGTAAGGTGTCTACATAATTTGCCATGTTTCTATGAAAAAAACCCAGTTTCAATTCAAAAGCACAACTACACCTGATTTATTCACTGTTGTTCCCCTTGCTCCTACCTTTGCCTCTTGGCAGACTAAGCAGATTTTCATGAGACTAGATTTCTTGTGCCTGTGCCCACACTTCATTCACATCTATATACATGAGCTGCAGTGGCATATGGCTCTTTAGGCAAACTGGATAACAGTTACACATAAAACCCAAATGTTATTTCCCTGGCTTTGGTGGAGTTATACACTGAATTGTTTCAGCAGCACAACTTTAGTGCTAAAGAAACCACAACAACACATGCATATTTTTCTCCCAATTTATTTTTTCTACATCCCAGTTGGTATTTTCTCTAGGAACAGCCAAATAATTGCTCAGACATTTGCTTGTATCATTCCTTTTATTATGAAGCTTCTGTATCGACTTATTCTGAGCAAAGTTTTGAAACGCTTCAATTCTTCTTATCTGGAGCTCCAAATCATTAGCTGAAAGTTTATTTTGAGTTCCAGTTCACATAATTTCAAGATATCCTTGCTCATGACTTCATAATTACCTCAGTAATTTAACTGAATATCACGAGGTTTTATATATCCCTTTTTTGACAGATCCTGAATTCCAAATGTTCATGTGATTTTGCAGTTTGTATTTACTAAATTTTAAACCCATATTGAACCAGTTAGATCATACATTCTTTCTCCCTAATCCCAGTCACATCAAATCTTAGGCTCCAAATTCCTGCACCTTGCCCTCTCAGATCCTAGATACCATTATGAAACTTCCAAATCTGAGGAACTGACCACAAATATTAGAAAGATGCTTTAGAGATTATTCAGGTCTCATGTTAAAAACATACTATTTGCTTCCTGCTCGAACGTCAAAAACCCCAGCTTCCATTCATTTAATCTTCCTGGGGCTGTGCAAGCTTTTTTAAAGACTCCTCCTTATCAGGTTGCTGTCTGTTTAGGAGGGCTTGAGACAGCATCTGATTTCAATTTCATTTTATTCTGTACGCTACACCTTTTTTTTATGTGATTACTGCTTCTGCATTTCAGTCTTCAATTCGAATTTGTTTCCTGACTGAGCTTAGTTTCAGCACCATGTCCTTTCTCTTTGAAATAAAAAAAACACCGTCGAGTAAATTGCTTACAGAATAGGATAATAGGATCATAATATCCAGAGGAATTTTCCTTCCTAACAGAACTAAACATATTCACTTCCAAGCCTTCATAATCCAATCCACGAAGTTAGGCAAATAGACAGAGAACAGCAGAGCCAGCGCTGGTTGCACCACAAAGGTGACTGAAAACAGAGTATCCCTTATGACTCCCTAAAGTCCCGACTATTTTGTTGCAACTTGTGCATCGTTACAAGTATTTTATTATTTTACAAGTTTTACAGCGAAAGTGACGCCCTCTTGGGCGTACGTGCCTTCACTCCGCACAGGTTTGCACTATAAAGAATGATCCGGGCAGCAATAAGTGAACGCGTACCAGACAGCAACTCCCTTGGGGACCTCTCTGTCTCCAGGTGGGGCACCGGAGAGAGGCACGGGCCAGCTGCTCAGCCTGGGAATGCCCACAGGCAGAGCGCCAGATGCCTCTCTTTAGCAGGGTGATGACGATGAAGGAGTGTCGGCAGCCCCAGAGTCAGGAGCACCGAGCCCGTGCCCACTCCCCACGCCCCACCCGGAGCCCCCAGCCCGCCCCGGCGCTGCCGCCGGACGGTCCCGGCCGGCCAAGGCCGCCCCCCAGCGTGCGAGGCGGGCACTGCAGGCAGC